>JAKCPB010000842.1:0-100630 GCA_021442155.1 Cymbidium sinense | reverse complement strand
TTCTTTATTAAAAAATAATACATGCATTTTGCAATTGTTCAAGTGATTGAATTAATTGATCATGTGATTTGGAGCTCTCTTCTTATGTTCATGCATGTAAATTTACATATGGTTTGAATGTAATGGCATATAGTCTGACATCCAGAAATATGAGGTTTTATTTGACCCAAGGTCATTTGATTACCTCACTTCCTTGGTTAACAAATGACATGTACCTATTTAATTTCATCCCTATGTATTTTGCATAAGAATTTAGATAGAGCCTTAAATTAATATGATAAAATAATTCAAAGGGGAAATATAAAGCTTCAAATGTACATACTCACATCCATCATTCAAGTGTGCTAAAACATATATGTGTAGGTATACTTAAGACTTAATCATATGCATGTTACATGTGATGGAAAGGAATGATTTAGCATGTGTCATGTGATATTATTTCAATTAGATTAATCTTAAGAAGCCTTTCACATTGAATAAATTATTTAAAGAGAACCTAAAGTTAGGATTAATCTAAAATGTGTAATAAGCCATCAGTAAAGAGAACTAAATCAAATTAACATGCTTTAGAAAGTAGTTTAAGGGATGAAAAGGCCAACATCTTTTCTTCTTCTTTACAACACTTAGTTGCTAAGTGTACATATGAAACAAAAAGAAAACACAAATTAAAAATTGTAAATCAATTAAATCACTTGAAGTGAAATCACCCTTTAAGTTGAATCTTTCTACGCTTAGAAAATCTTAACTCTAAAGGCTAGTTAGAACAAACCACACAAGCCTTAATACACACACATTAGATGAAGTCACCACTTCTAGCCTTATGTTTAGATGATGCATGGTGTGATGTATATTTTGTTTTTGTGACATATTATTTTAGACTGGATGTTAGAGTGTATGTTTCATAGATGATGGTTGTGATTATTAATCATATTTTATGTAAGGGATTATTTTAAGCTTAATAATAAATATATAAATGCTCTCTTTGTAGTTGCTTAAGCCCTTAAGCATAATCCAAGTTAGAGATGGGCTTGGTTACCCATGTGTAGGGTGCTAAGTCCAAATTATAAATATAACTGCTTGGGTATGTGTGTTTAGCTAACACTTATCTTGGTGTAGGATTTATTTACTTTTCCTATTTTTAATGTACTTTTGCATTAGAAATTAGGATTAGTGCTATGGGGGGATAAGGATGAGCATTGTCTAGAAGGCTTTATCCGGGAGGCCATGTGATGCCTTTGAAGTGGAGCAAACCAAATCAAAGAAGAGGAAGATACATGAATACATGAAGACTTGAAGACCCCATAGCATTTATCATTTGTAAATTGCAAATTATTCTTCTATGTAAGAGGTAGAGCTCAACCCATTTTTCTAGTTGAACGGTGGCACAGACCCCTATTATTCTTTTACATTAGCAAAAAATTATTTTGATGTTGTGTTTAAAGTACACAATTAGATGGCATGCTTTTCTTTGTTTCTTTATATGTTTGATGTTTGAATGTGTGGCCTTGAATGCGATTAGGTTCTTAGAAAAATTAACCTTATACCTAACTACAACTCATAACTAAAGTTTTAAACAATTCATAACCATACATAAAGCCTAGTACATAAATCAAGATAATTAAAATAATTAGCAACCCCTTAGCTGAATGTTGAATGGCCAACAACATGCACATCATATTATTTTTCTCTTGAAAATAAGGGATTTCAATCCTTGCACAATAGAGGAATGTTTGACAATGACCTTTGTGTTGGAAAACCCCTTTCTTGCTGATTTAGCGAACAACCTTGTTTCATCATGCATGTAGGCATCAAAAACCCAAAGCCTTTATCAAAATGAAGTGTCAAAATAAATAAAAATTGAAAAGATTTTGCACTAAACTAAGTCATATGCTCATACCACTCATGGTCAAGTCTCTAGGGAGTGGGTTTGAGGACTTTAGTTTCAATTAAACAATAGCCTAACTAATCTTGCAAATCATATGATCAACTTCATGGATTTAAAGTGTAGGAGGTGTTAGTTGGTGCCACCCATGATGGTCCAATAGTCCAATTTTTATCCTCTTACGTAGTTAAACCATATGCCCATTTTTTTCTTAGATTTAGGTTAGATTTAGGCTTTCTTTGGCTTATGCTAAAGCTCCTAGATTTAGGATCCGAGGTTTATTTCTTTTGGCTACAAGCATAAATCCTCACCTCTTAGGCATCTCCATAATCTTGTATTATTGGATTACAAGTCCTAGCTTTTAATGAAATGTCAACTTTAACAAAATTGATATTCTTCAATTTCAAATTATAAAGCCCAATTATAGTTGAAATGCTCACTAGGTTTCCTAGTATCAAGAGCATTCCCTACTTATTTCCTTTGGCTTGATAATAAGTCTCTCCTTGAGTTTTCCCACTTGATTTTCAATACAACTAATCCTCCTCGATAGTCTAGCCTTAAAATTTTGGAGACTTTAATTGCTACTTTAATCGAGAGTATTCTGGATTCACATCCCTTAGATGTAATTAACTATGGAGGCTTGCCTCCATAGGGAACTTAATGAACCCTACTTAATATAAATGCTACTTTACTTTTCATGTAAAGTAGGGAAAGGTCATGGTACATTCAAAGACCCATCCGCCTTAGAGTCCTTATTAGTTAGGTCCATTATAGGGTGATAATTTCTATCTTTCGAGATAATGCATCTTTCCTTAATGTCATACCGATCATTTTCAATAAGTACCTAAGATTTGGTGTCCCACATCTCAAAAATAAACACCACACACACCAAGTTTTCTAAGAGACACAATGACATTGATAAAAAATGAGCACATAGAGCAAATCAAAAATCTAGATAACTAGAATCATCTCTACCAGACACAATTAGATCGATTAGTTATTTTCTTCGCTTTCTCATGTAACCACCCTCTCTAGTGGGATCACCATTATATCCCTATCTCTCCCTCGCCACCATGGTTGTAACCTCCATCGCCTTCCATAACCATACTACTACCACCACCTCCATATCCACTCCTCTAGATCCCCACCACCACCGTGATAAGCCACCTCTCTCTCCTCCACTAGATCTAGTCAGTTGACAAGTGATGACCCATCAAGGTTCTACTCTTTAGGGTTTAAGTTTTTATGAGAGGGTTTAGTTTTACTTGTAATTTATTTAGTTACTTTAGGTTTAGGTTTAGTTTGGGTTCAAGGTTTAGGGTTTAGGGTGAGGTGGTGGGGTTTTGTTTAGGGTTTAGGGGTTTAAGTTTTATGTTAGGTTTAGGGTTTAGTGGGTAGGTTGGGTTAAGTGAGGTTTTTAGTTTAGGATTTGGGGTTTAGTTTAGTGTTTAGTAGGGTTTATTTAGGGTTTAGTGGTTTAGGGTTTGTAGGTTTAAGGTTTAGGATTTTAGGGTTTAGGGTTGTTTTGGGTTTAGGGTTTAGGATTTAGTATTTTTTGGGGGAAAGTTGAAATTTTATTACTATAAAAGGAAAAAAAATTATGTCCTTAAAAGTGGTAAAGCTCTAAAATTCTACTGCTCTTAGAGATACAAGAAACCTAAAGAGCTAAACCCCCATCTAAGTACATTAGAAATAGAAAAGAAAATAAAAGAGCAAATACAACAAAAAAAGCATAAGAGAAAAATAGACAGAGTAAGACTAAAACAAATCCTAAAAATAGTAAAAGGATGAGTCAAGATAGTTCATGATTCCTTTGAGAAAGTAAGATAAGCAAGATCCACAACAACACTTAGGTTAACTGAGTAACAACCATTCCCTCTGTAAAGTTCCAACCTATAAAAGAAATTTGCAAAACACTACAGAGGCAAAAGTCATAGCTAAAAAGGATAAGGACAAAGAGAAGAAAAGGAGAGAACTGAGAATGAGAAGGCTCAGGCTCAATTAGGATCATCCCAAGGGGCAACATTATATTTGAGCATCCAAACTTCATAAATAAAGGTTACAATCATATGTAATGCTTCCAACCAGAGAGAAGAGGTGAGTAACATCAAAGCCATCATAGCCGGCATACTTGATATAAGAAAACATCCAAGGCCAGCGGTCCATAGAGTTTTAGATCCTACACCATTAAATAAAAAAAGCAATCACCAGAACCTTCTAGAAAAACCACAAAAAAATAAAAACACAATAGACTAATCATAATAGAGAGAGAGCTAAAAAACAAAATAAACCAACCATTATGCAAAACTCATCCAAGCTCCAAACTAAGGAAAACTAGAACTAGCCATCGCAAGCACCACCCATGCTAATTAGAGAAACAACCAACAAAACCAAGATAGAGCCATCAAAAGTCCCAACATGTAAAAAGCCAAACCAGCAACCATAAATGACTAAACATGTCAAAATGAAACCATCAATCAAGGAAACATAAGATGCAATAAAATCACTAAGATAAAATAGCAAACAAAGGCTACCAACCACAAGAAATGAAAGTCCAATCCAAAAGGATCAAAAAATGTTCCCAAAGACAGAAATGCACCAACAAATTGTCCAAGAAGAAGGACCAGGAAAAATCAACCAACCAAGATTCCAAGGACAAAGTCCTCCAACCAAACTAGCTAAGTAAAATAGCCATAACCACTAGAATAACCCCATCATAAGTAACCAATAAAAGAAGCATCCCCAACAGTAGAAACAAAAAAAGCACCATACAACAGAGGTCCAAAAGAAGCACTGCCACCATAGAAAGGCAATAGAAGAAGCTAGACCAATCAAAACCAAACTTCCCCAAAGAATAAAGACTAAGCCAAAGAAGAAGCATAATAACAAAACCTTATAAATAATGCACCCAAGGCTAATCTAGTGAGAATAACCAAACATAAAACCAAGGAAAAAGAAGGATCTAGCAATAAAGAACAAGGAACTGGGAGGCAACCCCCAAAAAAGCAGCCATGAAACTCTCCAAAAGATGGCCTAGGCAACAACCAACAACCACTAGAAGGCCACCCATTCAACCATAAAAACTAGCAAAAGTAATTTGAGTTCAAGAGGAGAGAACAAACCAAAGGCAAAAAAATAGAATAAAGATAGAGAGAAACCATCCACCAACCAGAGTAATAGGCAGAGAAGACAAGAGTCACAGAGAAAACCAAGCCAACCCAAGCTAGAGATAAGAACCACCGTGCCAACCTAGAAGTAAGAGGTCAAAACTAACCAAATGAAATAGTGATTTTAGGGTTTTGTCAGGTTTAGGGGTTTGGGGTATGCAGAATTTAGAGTTTAGATTTGAGGTTTAGGGTAGTATTTATAGTGCCAGGAAGATTTAGTGCAGGGAAGGCACAGGGTGAGAGGTTAGTGAGTGGGTTGTGATGGTTTTAGGGCTCAGGGCCTGGAGCCCAGGGTCATTGGGTATATAAGGTAGGGCCTTAGGCCTTGTGGCCCAGGGCCTAAGGCCTGAGTCACAGATAGGGTCAGATAGTAAAGGGTTATACTAGGGTCAGGTCATAAGGCCAGCCCAGGGTAGGTTAGATTTATAAAGTTTAGGCTCATGATCAGGCCCAGTTCAGTTTAGGGTCTGGCCCAGGATGATAGGGCATTTATTTATTTTTTTTATTTTTTCTTCTTAAATCAAGCAATTTAGGTTTATTTTAACCTAAGAGGTTTATTTTAGTAGGTAATTAGTTTCTTTAATTTTATATTATTTATATTAAAGATTTAGTTATTATTATTTATGTTTCTTATCTTTATTTTTATTTTTTTTAGTTTAGGTTTAGGTTTAAGTTTTAATTTAATTTATTTATTTTTTATTTTATTTTATTTATGCATTTTGGGTTTATTTTTAAGTTTAGGTTTAGGAGGGTTTAGGGTTTAGGGTGGGGTAGGTTTTGGGGTAGTGAAGGGATTTTAGGTTTAAAGTAGGGTTTATGGTTTAGGGTTTAGTTTAGGGTTTTATAGGGTTTAGTTTAGGGTTTGTGGTTTAGTTTTAGAGAAAAAATTCAAATTCAACATTTCTTTTTTTTTTTTATTTCATCAACCAAGTAACAAACCAAGTTTTCTAAGACACAAGTGATGACATAGAAAAAAAATGAGCACTCTTAGAGAAAATCAAAAACCCTAAATAACTAGAACCATCTCTACTATAAAGATAGATCCATAAGTGATTGGATCAACCATTCTTCAGTTTCTAGTTCATAGTCACCTCTTCGAAGATCCACCAACATATCCTCGATCTCTTCCACCACGTAACCTCCATCCTCCTCCCACTTCCATAACCACCATCTGTGACCACCACCTCCATATCACCGCATATCACCACCACTGATATCTTTAGCTTTTACCTCCATATCTAGAGTTTGATGGTGATGTTAGGTGCCCATTCATTTAGTTTAGGTTTTATTTAATTTATTTAGTTTTAGTTTAGGTTTAGTGTTAAGGTTTAGGGTTTAGGTTAGGTTTTGTGGTTTGAGTTTAGGTTTATTAGGTTTTTTATGCTTTATGGTTTAGTTTTTAAATTTTTTTTAAATTAAGCAAAGGTTTAGTTTATTTAATATATTTTAGTTTAATTTATTTTTTATTTTATTTATTTTATTTTTAATTTTATTTAATAGTTTATTTATTTTAGTTTTGGTTTTTATTTTAGTTTATTTTATAAGTTTATTTAGGTTTTATTTTTAGCTTAGTTTTTTTTTTTTATTTTATTTTTAGGTTTATGGTTTAGTTTTATTTTTAGGTTTAGGTTTTAATTTTATTGTTTAGTTTAGGTTTATTTAGGTTTTATTTATTTTATTTAGTTTAGTAGTTTATTTTATATTTTATTTTATTTAAGGTTTATTTTATTTATTTTTATTTTATTTTTTAGTATTTATTATTAATTAGTTTTATTTATAGTTTATTATATATTATTTAGTTTAGTTTAGGTTTATTTAGTTTATTTTTATTTATTATTTTATTTAGGTCATTACTTTATTTAGGTTTTTATTTATTATATTTATATTTATTTTATCATTTATTATTTAGTCAGTTTATTTAGATTTTTTTTAGGATTTAGAGCCCAGTGGTCAGTAGCCTAGGTCAGTTTTCGGGCCTAGGTCAGGTCATGGTTTGGCTATCATTAGGGCCTAGGGTCTTTATTCAGGGCCCAGTGGCCCAGGGCTAGCCTTAAGATCCATGGCCTAGGGTGGTTTTTTTAGGGCCTGGGTAGGTTGCCAGGGCCTAGGGTATGGTTTAGGGGCCAGTCAGTGAACAGGCTTGATTTGTGGCCCAGGGCAGGCTCAGATTTTTTCAGCCTAGGTCATTTAGTTGGCCTAGGCTCAGCCCAGGATTTAGGCTTGTTATTTTAAACAAAGCAAACCAGAGGTAGTATTTATATTATTTTATTATAGAGTTTATTTTATTTAGCTCTATTTATTTATTTTATATCTGAGTTTAGTTTATCTAGTTATTTATTAGGGTTTATTTATTTATTTTAGTTTATTTATTTTATTATTTAGTTTAGGTTTATTTTTTTTTGGTTTAGGTTTATTATTTTATTTATAGGTTTAGGTTTATATTTATTTTTTAGGTTTAGCCTAGCTATTTTATTTATTTATTAGGATTATCTTTAGGTTAGTTTATTTTTTATTTTATAGGTTTATATTTTATTTATTTTATTATTTATTTTATTTTAGTTTATTTTATTTATTTATGGTTTTAGGTTTAGGTTTTAGTTTATGTTTTAATTTATTTTATTATTATTATTTTAGTGGTTTAATTTTTTTATTTGGGGTTAAATTTTTAGGGTTTAGGGGGAGGTTTAATGTGGGGTTTTTTTTGGGGTGGGAGTGGGGTTTAGGATTTGGGTTTAGTGCCTAGGTTTTGGGGTTTAGTATTTAAGGTTTAGGTTTAGGATTTAGGTTAGGGTCGGGAAGTGTTTAGTTTAGGTTTAGGGTTTTGGAATTTTTTTTTTTAAGAGAGAATAAATTCAGATTCAACATTTCTATTTGATTTCATCAACCAAGCAACACACCTAGTTTTCTAAGACATGATGACATAGATTAATGAATGAGAAGAAAATCAAAACCCTAGATAACTAGAATTGTCTCTATAAAGGCACAGTTCCATAAGCAAATGATGGGTTGTTCTTTATTTCTCCATTCCCAAACCTCTCGAGTGAGGATCCACCATCATATCCAATCTCCTCACCCCACCACGGGTAACCTCCTCCTCTTGCCTCCATAACCACCACTGCTCACCACCACCTCCAAGACCTCCACCATATCCCCACCAACACTATGATAACCACTTACCTCGCCTCCAGCATCTAGACTAAGCCTAGTTGATGTTCCTACCATGGTTCTACCCATTCTTAGGGTTTAGGTTAGTTTATTTTTAGGTTTTAGGTTTATTTTTTATATTATTTAGTTTAGTAGTTTTGTTTAGGGTTGTGGTTTAGGTTTGGTTTAGGGTTAGGGGTTTAGGGGTTTTAGGTTTATTTTTTTTTTTAGGGTTTAAGGTTTGGGGTTTAGGGTTTTATGGTTTATGGTTTAGTGGTTTAGGGTTTAAGGTTTAGGGGGTTTAGATTTATGGTATATGTTTTTTAAAAAAAGTAAATTTAAAATTTAGTTTATTTTATTTATTTTAGTTTATATTTATTTTTATTTTATTTTTTATTTTTATTTGGTTTAATTTTATTTATTTATTTTATTTTAGGTTTATTTTAGTTTATTTTAGGTTTATTTTAGGTTTAGGTTTAGGTTTATTTTTAGTTGATTTTTAGGTTTAGTCTTTTTTTTTATTTGCAGTTTAGGTTTTATATTAAGGTTTAGGTTTAGGTTTATTTTTTATTTTAGTTTAGTTTAGGTTTATTTTAGTTTATTTTATTTAATTTGGTTTGGGTTTATGTTTAGGTTTAGTTTATTTAGTTTAGGTTTAGTTTATTTTAGTTTTTTATTAGTTTAGGTTTTGATTTTATTTGTTTAGTTTATTTTATTTTTTTAGGTTATTTTTTTTTTTAATTTAGGGTTTAGGTTTTATTTTTATTTATTTTAGGTATTTTAGGTTTAAGTTTTATTTAGTTTTATTTTATTTTATTTTATTTTATTTTATTAGGTTTTATTTTGTTTAGATTTTATTTTAGGTTTATTTTGTTTTTCTTTGTTTAGTTTAGGTTTTTTATTTTAATTTAGTTTTTATTTTTAATTTTATTTTATGTTTAGGTTTAGGTTTAGGTCTTAATTTTGATTTTTATTTTATTTTATTTTATTTGTCTTATTTAGGTTTAGGTTTTTTATTTATCTCATTTTAGGTTTTATTTAGTTTAGGTTTTTTTAGGTTTTGGGTTTAGGGTTTTTTTCCAAAAAAGGAAAATTTTATTGCCTCAAGAAAAGGATTAGAAAGTCCTGGGGATAAATCTCCAAAACTAATGCTCAAAGAGCTACAATAAAGCCTAAAGAGATAAATCTCTAATACAAGAGAAAAGAAAAGCAAAAGGAAAAGAGAGAAACTCAGAACACTAAACCCTCTGATGATCACAAACCACATAAGAACCCAAGAAAAAAAACTTACAAGAAACTTAAGCAGATAATCTAAGAAAAGATGAAAAAATGTAAGAACATAAAGATAGAAAAAGAAATAAAATCCATGGACAAGGCTCAGCTCAGTCACAATCAACTAAAGGAACAACAAAATTTGTGAGCATCCAAACTCCAAAAGAAGGGTTACAGTCATAAATAATGCTACCAGTAAAAAGAAAATGAAGAAAACATTCCAACCATCACAGCCAAACTTACCTCGACTAAGGAGCTAACCCATAACCAATAACCAGCAAAGTTCTAATACCTGCCATCAAACAGCCAACACAAAGAAATAATAGAGCAAAAAAAACCCAAAAGAAAAAATAGCCACCAGCAACTAGCCAAAGCAAGGGTAAAACAACAACCACAATAAGCAGCCCACCAAAGCAGCCACCAGCCAAAAAGACCATAATAGCCACCATCCAAACCAAGCAGCAACAAAGCCACCAAATCAGAAGGGAAAGAAAAGCCACAATGGACCAACCAAACCAAACTATAGCAGAGCCGCCAAAACCATAAAGGGAAGGAAAAGTCAGAGCCAAAACCTAAACAACCCAATCAACTCAAAGAAACTACAGGGAAGCAACACACCATAAAAACAAACGTCAAAAGCCATAAGCACCAAAAGTCAACCACCTGAAAGAAAATCCAAACAAGCCAAAGAAATACACAAAAGTAGGAGACAAGGCACCAGTCACCGAAGTTCCAGGACAAAGGCCAACAAAATAACCAGGCCAAACCAGCCAATGGAAAATCAAATATCTAAAAAAAATAATGAAAATCTAAAAAAATCTAACATATGGGAAACCAAATTTATCTAAATTAAACAAACCTCTTAAATGCTTAAGAATATTATCATTGGTAAACAAAGTCCGAGATCACCCCAAACTAGCTAAAAATCAACACAAGAGTTACCTTCTCTTAAAATATGTGTAATTTTAAAAGAAAGTTTAGGGATAATAGCTTTAATATTAAATAGAAAATCCCAGATTACCCTTATGGTTAGAATTGATCCTAGCAACAAACATCTTAGCATCGATTCCAACCAAATAGCTTGAAAATTTATCTCCAAACAAAGCTTAAGAGCATACAAAATAACCATCAATTCAACAAAAATAACTGATTTTGTAGAAAGACGAGTGGAAAATGTGAAGATAATATTCCCATCATTGTTAAAATACCACCACAACCCAACTTATGTGCAATGATCCATATTAATTTTAATGCAACAATTAGAGGCTTAATCTAATGAATAATTTTATATTTAGAGACAAGTCACAATATGGAAAATGATACCCAATTTAGAGGCAACAAACATACACCTCTAAAATTAGTACTGAAGAACAATATATGTAAAGAAGAAATCTTTTAGCAATAATCCTCTTATGGTTCATAGGCACATCACAATGTTTAGCATCATTTCTATCAAGCTAAATAAACCAAATCAAAGTAATAGCCACCATAATTTTGATATGCCCTTTAATAGTATTAAGAAAATAAGCATCCATATGTTGCATTAACATTAAATTGCCATTAAAATAACTTAAATTATATAAATCCTCATACCAACCCCAAACTTTAGAGGCAATGGAACCATTAACAAAACATGATTAGCATTCTCAATAAAAACAACACATGCATTTGGAAGGTAGATAAAACCTTTGTCCCAAAGTAAAGAGTTAACAACAATATAATCCCTTAAAATTCTCCACAAGAATAGAGTAAGAAGTAGAATAATATTATTCCAAATTTAAAGAAAATAGAGAAGTGGATTTTTTAACTTTAACATAATGCCAAGTATCTTTAAAAGAAAATTCTCCATTACTAGAAAATTTAAAATAATTTGATCCAAAAAATTACCAATAGGAATATTAATGATGTTATTACTAATGAAAGTAGGAATCAACTCATTTAAAAGAGAAATTCCATTCCATTATAAATAAAATGACTAACTTTCAAAGAAGAAGTAAAATTATTAATCAAAGAATCAATGGAAAAGTCTCATGTTATCTTGCCAAATGAAGGAAGACTCATTATTAATACCCCAAACAATGAGAGGTTCCACTTTCCATTTAATATAGAGCCATTTTCAAACAATAGAATCACCATGTTTATAATTGCAAATCAAAGGATGCTTATCTTTGTAATATTTAAATTTCATAAATTTGGTCCAAAGACTTTCATTTTTTAAAATTCCACCAAAGTTTATAAGAAAAACATTGGTGGAGTCCATCAAAGATCCACCTTCATAAATAGTACCACATATTGGACCAAGAAGTCCAATGAAGACTTTTGGAATTCCTAGAACCCCAAAAAAAATTTATTAAAAGTCTTTAAGATAAGAATAGAGAAGTAGAACAATATTAAGCAACATAAAAGGAAGAGAATAAAGAATTTTTAATAATAATTAATCTACCCCAAAAGATAAAATAATGAAATTCAAGGGTAGAAATTTTATTTTGAATATTATGAATTACCTCATCAAAGAGATGGGATCTCTATGACCACAATATAAAGGGGAGCCTAAATATTTAATAGAAGATTTTGATGAGAAAACCAAGTGATATCCTTTATTTTATTAATTCTATGAACATAGAAGAAGAAGAAGTGACAAAATAACTTTTATGAGTACTAATCAAAAGGCCACTTTCCTTTTCAAATTTATTTAAAAAACCCTTAAGCTTTTTAACATAATGTAAGCCATTACAAAATATTATGAAATCATCAGCAAAGCTTAAATGAGAGATAGCCAAACCACCAAGATTCTTGAAATACATACTAGAATTCTTCTAAAAAAAGATTAAGCCAACAAGACAAATATTCAATCGCAATAATAAAAAGTGATAAGAGGGTCATCTTGTCTTATACCTTGAGAGAATTAAGGAAACCAAAGTTTTCAATTGATAACTAATGAAAACCAAACATTTCTAATTATATTGTTAACCAAAGAAAAAAAATGATTAGAAAACCAAATAAAGTTAAATGCTATTAAGAAAATCCCAAGAAATGTTATCATAAGTTTTGTGATGTCAAGCTTAAAAAAGTAAATTGCCACCTCTAGTTTTAACATTCAAATCATGAATCAATTCTTAAACAAGAAAGATGTTATATAAAATAGTTCTATCTTCACAAAGCTTGATTAGAGAGATAATCTTAGAAAAACATACTAAGCCTATTAGTCAAAATTTTAGAAATCAATTTATTGAAAAAGGTACAAAGACTAGTAGGTCTAAAGTCATTCCAAAAGTCAAGAGTATCTTTCTTAGAAATAAGAACAATAGAAATGCTAGTAAAATATTTAGGAATAGAATTCCTTTGAAAAAAATCCTCAACAGCATTAACAAGATCAACTTTAATAATGAACCAAGCTTTTTGAAAGAATAAAGTAGTAACTATCCCATTAAAATCAAGCATTTATCTACCATTAAGAATAAAAAATTTCCTCATCATAGGAGGAGTAACCAAGCACTCATTATCCCTTATACATAATAGAAGGGATGATAGAGGGATTAATGCTCAAGATGATAATTTTATTTAAAAGATCTTTAAAATAATTAAGAAGAAGAAAATATATCCTCTTTTGGTAAAGAACTATCAAAGTTCTTGATTTTATGAATGCGAACTCTCCTTTCATTACCAAAGCATGAAAATATTTAATGTTTCTTTCTCCTTCAAAAAAGATGCTTAGAGGAAACTTTTGTATCCAATAAGTCTTCCATATCCAAAACTTAATGAGATTATCTTTAGCAAGATTATAACAAAAAAGAAGAATCAAGAATAACAAGTTCTTCCAAATCTTTCACCTTTGTTCCATATTCTTGATATTATCAAAAAGATTTTAAAATATTTATTCCAATTATGCTTAAGCCTTTTAAGCTTAAGCCAAAACCTCATCATACCAAATGCAAAATCATCAAGAAAGAGGAGCACAATTATAAGCATTAACATCAAGAAAACTTTATCTTGTAACCACATATTTTGAAAACAAAATTTTTTAATGATATTATTGTTATGAACAACTTCCTTAATAGAAATAAAAAGAGGAGCATGATCTGAGAGAGTTCTACTAAGATGCTCCACCAAAGTTAATGGCCAATGGTTTAACCAATAATTACTAAATAAGGCATGATACAACCGTTGCCTCAATCTATGATTATTCCAAGTAAATTAAGAACCAATGAAACCATCATCATGAAGATTTCAATCCAAAATCATATTGCAAAATCTTCCATTGAATGTAAATTTAAAGAATTTTCCTTTCATTCAAAGAAAGGATCATATTGAAATCCTCACCAACAATCCAAGAATCATTAACAATAGAAGCAAAACTAGATAATTAATCCCAAAGAATCCTCTAACTTGTTACAAGAGCATAAACAAAAGAGCCAAATACCATTATAATCACCAAATGAAATATCCACATTAATAACTTGATGAAAATCATTCATAACATAAATAGTAAGAGATTCCAAAATAACCAAATCTTTTTATTGCTATTGAAATAAAAGTTGCTAAAACCAATCATCCTTCTCGCATGCAATATTTTAGAAGAATACTTAAGTGGTTCAAGAATAACCAAGAAATTGCATTATAAAATCTACGAAGATTCATAATTCTATTCCTAATAGCAAGAGTACCAATGCACCTCACATTCCAAATAAGAAAGTTGAACATTAATTTTTATTAGGCAAAGAAAATGAAGAAGATTGAGTAGATCTAGAAACTTTAGGAGGATAATTTTTAAACTATATTTTTCATTTTCACAAAAAATAGTTTGAAAATGGTCTCATTCTCCATTGATTCATCATCAAAAGTTTTATCATCATTATTAACAATAGATTTAAGAGAAGATCTCATTTGACAAGAAGACAACCTTTTTATCCATTAAATGAGAATTATCACTAAGAAAAAGTTACCAGAATAATAGTTAAAGAAGGGTAGAAATAGATTTATTAAGCAAACAAACACTTGGCACACATTATCAAGAAGCTCCATACCATCATTCTTGCCCAAATTCAAAGAAGATAAAACAAGATTTTCTTTTAAAGATTTTCTTAGGCCAAATAACAGAACCATTTTCTATATTTTCAGCAACACAAATCTCCTTCGAATAAACTAAAATAAAAAAAAATCATCAACTTGCAAATTTTCGGAATAATAAAAAATAATAGTAAAAAACCGATTACTCCAAAAAATAGTTTCAAGCATTTTTAATAAGCTTATCACTACCACTTACATTGGGAACAACATTAGAAACATTAGAACAACATTAGAAATATCAATAATATCATTCATAACCATTATCCTTTTCATTTAAAGAATTTTTCTTTATTACACTTTAAATCTCCAATTTTTCCAAAGAACCTTAGGATCTTTAACCACTTTCTTCCAAGATGTGGATGAGTAACAAAACATTCTAAGACATCATGTCCATGATTTTGTATGATTGTAAAGCTAGTTTTTCAATTTCCAAATCAATACACATAATATACACTTTTGAAGGTCATGAACCAGTTTAAAGAAATATCAAAGAAGTTGAAGAATCCTTACCAGATAAGGCATCTTTGAAGGATTTAGAAAAAAGGTTTATATACCCAAAGAATTGAAGCTCGATGAGAATTGAGCATTTAGCTTTCCCCAAGTATTCATGGTGCCACTTAAGAACTAAACAAGGATCAGCCAAACGTTGAAGCTAAACTAGATGAAATTATTGGAAAACTAGCTCAAAAATGATGAGAAAGAGAACAAAAAGAAAAGGATTCAAGAATCACTAGAGATCGAGACGAGAAGGGGCAACTTTTTTTTTGGTTTTTTAGATTTAAATTTTATTTTATTTTGAATTTTATTTTTAGGTTTAGTGTTTTAGTAGGGTTTATTATAGGTCTTTAGGTTTAGGTTAGGTTTATTTTATTATTTTTTATTTTTTAAAATTAAGTAAACTTGTAGATTTAAGTTTATTAAATTTATTTTATTTATTTTAGCTATGTTATTTTAATTTTATTTTAGGTTTATTTTATTTTATTTATAGTTTATTTTTAGGTTTTATTTATTTTAGGTTTTATTTTACTTTGTTTTTTAGGTTAAGGTTTTATTTCAGATTTTTTTTACTTAGTTTTATTTTTATTTTAATTTTTGGTTTAGGTTTTATTTTATTTTAGGTTTAGGTAGTTTTATATTATTTTAAAGTAGGTTTAGGTTTTATTTTAGTATTTATCAATTTAGGTTTAGATTTATTTTAGTTTATTTTAATTTAGTTCAAGTTTAGTTTATTTTAGGTTTATGATTATATTTTATTTATTTTAGAATTTTAGTTTATGTATGTTTATTTTATTTTATTTTAAGTTTAGTTTTTATTTATTTTAGGATTTTATTTATTATTTTAGGATTTATTTTAGGTTTATTTTTAGGTTTATTTAGTTTATTATTATTTTTTAGTTTTATTTATTTAATTTAGGTTTAGTTTTATTTTATTTTAGGTTTTATTTTTAGTTTACAAGTTAGTTATTTATTTTTTTATTAAATTATTATATTTTAGGTTTAACTTAGGTTTAGGTCTTAATGTTTATTTTATTATTATTTATTAGGTTATTTATTTATTTTATTTTATGGTTTTATTTAGTGGGTTTTTAGTTTAGTGTTTGAGTTTAGGTAAGTACAAGAAAAAAGTTTATTTAGTGTAGAGTAGGGTATTTATGGAGGGAGATGGTATTATAAGGTTTGTGGTTGGATGGGGTTTAGGTCTTAGGTGGTAGGGTCTTTTAGTTAGGGCATGGTTTTTTTTTTAAAAACAAATTTATATTTAATATTTCCTCTTTTGATTTCATCAACCAAGTAACACGCCAAGTTTTCTAAGACACAATCGATGACATTGATCAAAAATGAGCACGCAATGAATAAATCTAAAATCTTAGATTTCTAGAACCATCTATATTGTAAAGACACAGTTCCATAAGCAACACATCGAATAAACAGATCTTCAATTGTATTTATAATTTGAACTTAACACTCTACACACATGTAACTAAGCCCACCTATCCTAACTTAGATATTGCTTAAGGATTTAAGCAACCTGCAAAAGAGCAATCACATTTATTTTTATGCATCCCTTAAGCATAATCCCCTGAAAAAAAACATGATTAAGCTAATATTGGCCTATCATCCAGTGTATGAAGCATACACCCTAACATCCAATCTAAAATAATACATCATAAAACAAAATATACATCACATCCATCCCAACTTAGAGCTAGAAGTGGTGACTTAATTCTAATGTATGTATTAAGGCTGTGTAAAGTCTTGTTAGGCATTAGTGTTGTATTTTCTAAGTGTAAAAGGATTCAATTTAACATGAAAGGTTGATTTCACTTGAAGTAGTTTAATTGATTTGAGAATTTTAATTTGTGTTTACTTTTTTTCATTTGATTACACTTAGCAACTAAGTGTTATAAAGAGAGAGGATTGCCCTCTTTCATCCCTACCTAAGTCACTTTCTAAAGTATATTAATTTGATTTAGTTCTCTTTTAGTGAATGGCTTATTAAATGATTTAATTAATCCTAAGTTTAGGTTCACTTTAAATAATCCTATTCAAAATGAAAAGCATCTTAAGATTAATTTAATTGAATTACTACCATGACATATATTAAATCATTCCTTTACATCACATGTAACATGCATATGATTTAATCCTAAATGTATCTATACATGCAACATATTTTAGCACACTTAAATGATGAATGTATGTGTATGTTTAGAATTTATATTTTATTTGATTGAATTATTTAACCATATTAATTTAAAACTTTATCCAAATTCTTATACAAAAGGACATAAGAATGAAATTAAATGGGCATGTGCCGTTGTTAAACCAATGAAGTGAGGTAATCAAAATGACCTCCTTGGAGCTAGCTAAAGCCTCATATTCTCTGGATGTCTAGACTATATACCCATTTGCATTCAAACATATGTAAATTTGTATACATGAACATACAAAGTAAGCTCCAAATCATATGGCTAACTAATTCAACCACTTACTCAATTATGAATGCATGCAATTTTAATGTAAAATGGGATTTTCATTAACTAATCACATATACACATACATGTACAAAAATATAGGCAAGTACATGTCATTGTCAAACCAGGGAAGTGAGGTAATCAAATGACCTCCTTGGGGCTAACTAAAGCCTCGTATTCCCGGGATGTCCAGACTATATACTTGCTTTTTTTCAATACACATGGATGTATACATAAATGAGGGAAAGAAACCCATGCAAAGATTGTTTATATTTTTTTGATTGAATCATTTATATATATATGAATTAAAGCTCTATCCAAATTCTAATGTTGAAATACATAAGAATAAAATCAAATGGGTACGTGCCATTATTAAACTAGAGAAGTGAGGTAATCAAATGACCTCCTTGGGGCTAGCTAAAGCCTCTTGTTCTTGGGATGTCTAGACTATATACCCATTACCATTCAATCTTATATAAATAAACACATGAATAGAGGAAAGAGAACTCAACATTCATACACTTAAGCTATAAGCACATGCATTTCTTATGTATTTATAACTAGCATCATAACACATATTATTATTCATTTATAAGCTTTTGAAAAATACATTTGGATTTAATAGTGATAATAGCCATGCATATATTAAATTAAATCAAAACATGCAAGCTTACATAAAGGAAATCCATTTTATTTTACTTGATTTTAAAAAAAGATGGAAGCATGAATTCAAATGACATACCAAATTTAACATGATTGGAAAGAGGATAATCAAATATAAGCATGTGATTTATTCAACCAAACTAGTTCTTAAGGATAATCAAATCAAATAAGATTATTTAAAGCAAAACCAAAGCTTCTTTTAGTTTTTTGGATTTAATTTAAAGAGGAGAAGAAAATCATCACTTTCTATTTTAAACCCATTCCATTAGTGATTTGATTTAATTTAAGGAAATGTAATAAGTTGATTTTATGGGTTAATTAAGTTGAACCCTTAATTAGATGAATCAATTACCCTTACCTATGTCACCTTAAAGTAATTAACTAAATAATTATGAGCCAACATGATATGCATGGAAAATAAACTTGTAATGATCCTAGAAATAAAAGGCCTAATGCAATTGGCTCATGATTAATAGTTAACTAGATTAAGGGACTTAATTAATTACTCTTATGGTTTTCCACACATGTGGACTAACCATAATTTCATTAAACTCTTTTTAGGTTATTAAACACCTAAAGATCTACCCCATGATTTAATTAATTAAGGTCTGATGTGATTATGATTTCAATTTGATTAAGTGATTTAATTAATTAGTTAAATCTTAATTAATTTCATTTTAAAAAAGGTGAAATGAACTTAGGGAAAGGGGTCCCAACCCTATTCCTTAGTTCACTTACTATTGAACAATGATTAATAAAATTAATTAACCAATTTATTACTATTCATGGGATTAATTAATCATTATTAACTTAAAAGAGTAGTTAAGATTTAATTAGTCAATATTCCTAATTAAGTGAGCAATAAATCCCAAGAAAATCATGGGAGAGGTCATCCCATTAAATTAACAAATTTGGGATTAATTGCTCAAGTAATTAAGAGTATAAGTTAATTAATTTTGTAATTAAACTTAATTACTATTCAAAATTAATTAAGATCATTTTTATTTAATTGCCTCTAAAATACCTTTAAAATGAGTATTTATTATATTTTTATTTCTCTATGATTTTTATGATTTTTAAAATTTTTAGGCATTAAAATGATTAATTAAGCCAAACTAATCTTGTTTGCCATGTGACGCCATGTGGCACTTTCTATGTGGCACCGTGAGATTGGTTACATGAAACTTATTTGACTTTGTGCCTACGAGGCAGTCGTAGATGCACTTTATCATCTACCATTTGATCTAAGATTGGACAGCTATGATTAATCCCAAAACTTATTAAGATTAAATCATATCAATCTAGCAAATCTAATCACAATTGTCCATTCTGTTCATGCAGTATGGACAGTGCATGATCTAACATCATGCGAGTGAGGTAGAATGGAGTTCTTCTACCATTGCTCACTTTATCCAAGCTTACCTGAGCTTGGATCAACTCCAAAAGGATCCCACACCTTCATGACATTGATCGGAGGGGATCCAATGGTCAAGATCACATGAGATACAAGTTTTCTACAAAAATCTCAAACCCATAAGGATTGGTTTGGAAGCATACTTCAGAGCTCAAGATCGGTGGCTCAAATGAGGAAGCT
The DNA here is from genome assembly GCA_021442155.1 of Cymbidium sinense. Classification (NCBI taxonomy): domain Eukaryota; kingdom Viridiplantae; phylum Streptophyta; class Magnoliopsida; order Asparagales; family Orchidaceae; genus Cymbidium; species Cymbidium sinense. The sequence goes on along the minus strand of JAKCPB010000842.1, from coordinate 80,866 downwards.
TCATCTAGTCAAGATGAATCCTATGAGTAAGAATTAGATCAATTCTTGACATTCATGACCAATGAACTATGATTTGGAGCTCTTTGATCAAGTCCACCTCCTGCTGGCTTGGGAGATGATTATTCTGCTGATGATGCCTAGAGAAGATGCAAAGTTAATTTGATGGAGAAATGGGAAAGTTAGGTCAAAAATGGGAGTGTCTTATTTTGAGATGGATGGGAATGGCATTTTTTGATCGAGGAATGAGCTTAGGAACTTAGGGAATGGCTCTAATAGCTCATCTTGGGTAGCTAGGGCTCTAGGAATAATTTTTTGTGTGTGTTTGAGTGGAAATGAGGGGGTGTATACCCCGTTCATCTTGATCGGATGGTGGGATTAGGTTTGGCTTCTAGTGGTCGTCTAGCCATCTCAGGGAGTCATGGGTGGGGAGGAGGTGAGTTCACTGGCTTGCTTCAAGGTGGAGTGTGGATGCCAAGGAGGAATCATGGGTGTCCTATGGGTTTCAAATGCTCCAATGGAGAGGGTGAGGTGATTTCACCTCCCATGGGTCCAACCAAATCACCCATTGCTGGGCAAGAGTGCCTAGGGACCATTGGGAGAGTACCAAGTGAATGGAAATGACCACTTACATGGGTGATTTGTCTAATGTGATGCCCTTGACCCAAGGGTAGAATGATCATTTTGCTGGATTTGATTTGTGATTTGAAAAGTGGGTTAGCCCAAATTTCAAGTCAATTGGAGTGATTTGGTTAAGTTTAGCTCAATTTGACTCATTTAGGTCAAATTGGATTTGGGTCAAGTTGACCAATTGGTCAAGTTCAAACCAAGGGTTGGGTTCATATGATCATTTGGGATGTTTTGGTTGGTTTGGTTTAGTTTGGCTTAGATTTGATTTGGCACATTTGAATTCATTTGGGACAAATGGGTTAAGTTGACCAATTTGATCAAATTAGCCAAATTGGCTTATGTGTTGGGTTGGGTTTAGTTGACCAATTTATGATAATTGTTGGCTTTGGTTTCAATTAATTTGGTTTTGGTTTAAATTTAGTCCAACTTGAACCATTAGGTCAATTTAGGCTATGTAGGTCAATTGGGTCCAATTATGGATTTGGTCAAGTTCAACAATCAATTTGGAATGAACTTGAGCCATTAGTTGCAATCAATTTGGTTTATATTTTGATTTGACCTAATTTGGTCTTTTAGGTCAATTTGGGTCAACTTGGGTCAAGAGAGCCAATTGGGCTTGGTTTGACTCAATTGAAGGTCAAGTCATATTCAAATATTGATTTTGATTTGGTATGAATCATTGGTTTCAAGGGATTTGGCTTAGCTTTTTGGCTAGTTTAGTTCATATGGGTTATTTGACTTGGTCAAATGACCAAGTTGGCTTGGTTTGACCTAATTTGTGATAATTGGTCAACCTAGGTGATTCAACAATCATGATGGGAGGTTTTGATTCAATCCAATTTGGGTAGAATTATAACTTGCTCAATCAAATCAAATTGGCCACTTTGGGTCAAGTGGACCAATTGGGTTTAGTTGGCTTGATTTTGGGTTGAGTTTATATATGGATTTGGGATTGATATATAAATTCAATTGTAATTTTTGGGTTCAAATGGGTTTTAGTTCATTTGAACATTTTGGTTGATTTGATGATTGAGATTTCATTTATATTTGTGAATATGATTGAAGGTATGATTGATTCATGAGAAAATCAATTGAATTTTTTGAATGAAAGTATTTGCCTAAGTCCATGGAGTTGGGTGCTTAGGTTTGGACTTTGATTTAGTTTGATTTTGCTTTTGATGATTTAAATGTATATTTCATTTAAATTTGTAAAGATGATTGAAAATATAATCAATTTATGAGAAAATCAATTGAGTTTGACTAGATTTGGATTAAGATTTAGCTAAGTCCATGAGATAGGTCATATGGCTTAAGAAGGGTTTTGAATTTGATTTAGTTTTGATCATTTGAATGTTGATTTTATTTATATTTAGAAAGATGATTGAAGATATAAATTGATTAGAAAATCAATTGATTTTGGATTGATTTGGATTAAGATTTGGCTAAGTCCATGGGATAGGTCATATGGCTTAAGGGTTTTCAAGTTTGGATTTAATCATGGGTTTCAATCATTTGGTTTTAGAATTTTGGTTTGGATTTGGATTTGAATTTGATGTTTGAATTGAACTAGAGGTTTGGAGAAAGATGAACATGGAATGGATTTGGGTTGTAGGGTAGGTTGATTATCCTAATCCCTAAGGCATAACCTAATCATATGGTTAACCCTTCTAAGTCTTTATGCTTAGGTTAAGTTTTTACCTAATTGTTAGAAGTGTCTTATGACTAGGGAAGTCTTAGTCTAGAAGACTCCTGTCTAACATGGGAAGATTGAATCGCACTCCAAAGTGAGGTCAACAAGCCTTAGGCTATAGTGTTGCCCTTGGAGATAGATGATTGGAAGACCAAAGCCAAGTTTCACATTATAGACTGATACATCTTTCAACGCTTGCTTGGGAGACCATAGATACATGAGAATAACATAGTTCATTTCATGAGAGGTGGGATCCTCTACTTTGTCAAAGGAGATCCAAGCCATTTGTTCATCATAAGATATGAGGATGCGACTTACTACCTCAAAATCAACAAGTCTATTCTCACAAACTTGGCCAAAGTTTAAAAATAAAAGAAAAAGAAACAAAGGAAAAAGAAAGAGAAAAATTAAAAAGAAAATAGAAGAGAAAATGAAAAAGAAAATAAAAGGGAGCAAAAATAGACTTGGTGGAGGAAGTGGAGCCTGGCATTAGATTCAACCCACAGTTCATTACTCTATTCAAACATATGGGTAGATGACCACCCACCGTAGAGGAAGAGGCGCCTGTAGGGCCCTAGGGTGGAAAACCTTATTGGCCACCAATAGAAGATATGTCCCAACTACTAGTAGACTACTATCCATATAAACTTAGAATCTAGTTCATAGGATGAGTCTTATACTATTAGCATGCCACCATCTCTTCTTAGTAGTAGATTCCCTTGGAGGTGACACTTGAGTGATGAAGTCCGTGCTCCAAATAAAAGCATAAGCATATCCAAGTCTATATGTGAAATAGTTAGGCATCGTTGGGAACCTTAGCTTTAACCCCACTTTCCTCTCAAAAGCTAAGAGTTTGGTAGTTAAGGAAGCCCTAAGTCATCCATGTCCCTCAGGTTCTTGTGAGCATCATCCTCAAGTCAAGAAGTTAATGTAGAACTTGAGGATGATTCATTTAATAGAATTACCTTTTGATTGGTACTTGTTCATAATTTAGCAAAGAAAGGGTTAATCTCACATACTTGGTCAAAGCAGTCGACTACTTCAAAAGAATATGGAAGAATAAATGCAAAAGCTATCAATCAAGATTGGGACTATTTGTTCATAGTCCAATGATGATGATTACTACTTAGTCATCATCAATCTCTTAGAATCTGATATGTTCTTTTCGAATTATATTAACTCATATATGGAGATGTTCTTAAAAACTTCAGATGATCTAGATGATTTTAAAGTCAAAGATACACTGCTAGAGTTAGAAGAAGATATCAAGTCAATCATAAATGAGCTCTAGGAAATCAACTTAGGAACTAAAGAAGATCCACGTCCGACAAACATCAGTTCTTTGTTGAATGAAATTGAAACCAATGACTTAGTTATTGATTGAGTTTAAGGACTACTTTGCATGAAGAGATGCTTGGATTGGATCCTAAATAGCATCCATAAACTAGCAATAGAGCCTACACCCTATCAAGCAAGCTCTAGATGTATGCAATTAAACATAAAACAATAGGTCATTTATGAAGTCAAAACCGATCGATGGGCTTCATCTAAGAAGAAAAATACCCTAGTTAGCCAAGATTGTCCCTAAGAAAAGAATGGACAAATTCACATATGCATCATTTTATGGATTTAAATAAGGGATGTCCAAAAGATGAATTTCACTACCAATCCTAGAGTGATGGTGGACATTGCCTCATCTCATGTAGTCTTATCTTTATGTATGGCTCATCCGATATAACCAAATAAAGAAGGCCCCAAAGATGAAAGAAACACCGCTTGATCAAAATATATTGTTATAAGGTCATGCCTTTCAGTCTTAAAAATACTAGTGCTACATGCCAGCGGGCTATGACTTGAATCTTCGATGAAGTTATTCATCATCAAGTCAAGTTCTATGTCGATGATCTTGTAGTCAAAAGTAGAGAAAAGAAAAACCATCTATTTGACTTGAGAGTAGTTTCTGAATAGTTAAGATAATTTTACCTGAAAGTGAACCCTTGAAGTATGCATTCGGAGCAATTTTAGGGAAATTATTTGGGTTTATTGTCCGACACTAGGGAATCAAAATTGATCCAAAAAAAGATCAAGATGATATTAGAAATTTGACCCCCTAAAAATTTAATTTAACTCAGATCATTCCAAGAGGTTGTATCTAAGATGCTTTATATCCAACTTATTGGAAGATGCAATCACTTGTCAAAAAAGGATGCCAAGTTCAAGTGGGATGACAAGTGTGAGCTTTTAAAGACATCAAGCATTACATGATGACATCACCAATTCTATTTAAGCGTCATACTTTACACTACGCTTATGACTCCTTAGTGCTTTGTTGGCCTAAGATAATGATGAAGGAAAATGCACTTACTTACCATTGTCTAATCCCCTACTAATTAATTACCCATTAAGAAGCATTATCTAGCTTTAATCTTTGCATCCCAAAAGCTACAGACTACATGCTTCTTCAAGGTGAACTTAATCTTTAGGATCACTATAGTATCTCATGACATGTCATGCTATCCTGATGGCACGATGTCCATGATCCTTATGTAGTTTGATATTACCTTTATACCTCTCTGTACAGTGAAAAGATAAGTGCTAGCAGATTTCTTAAAGACATCCACTTCTCCGACTCTAGTGGTGATCTCCGATGAACAAATCATGAACTTAGGGATTCACCATGGGAGATGTACTTTGATGGTGTGGCTTCCTCTCAAAGAGGAGAAGAACCACAATCTACTATCTAAGGAAAGGCGGGGGAAATAGTTCTCTTACGATGTGATGAGATTCTCATATCATCTATCCAATCCTTGCACCAACAACAAGTCAAATATGAGGCTCGATTTCTAGCCGAGTTAGTTAGCCACTCAATCATCCGAACATCAACATCTAGGATTCTCGAGCTAGTTATCAACCAAATCACTGGTCCTATAAGGTTAGAAAGCCCAAGCTCCACCACTACCACAAGTACACCATATAGTTATTGTCCCAAATCCCAATGGTTACCATTTATAAGATTCCTCAGGAGAGAATGTTGTATATGCTTTAGCTGCTTTCCAAGGAGTTGGCATGTCCGGAGGATGAGTCCATATCAATAAAGTTCCAAAGTAGATAAATCTTATCACATATTGATATTGAACTCATCAAAAAGTACTCTTTTGAAGGGGAGGTTGCCATTTCCAAGAAGGATGAGGAGTAAGATTGGAGGTAACCATTCATGGATTACCTAAATAAAGACAAACTCCCATCAGATGAAGTAAGAGCACTTTTTTATGCTCTTGTGGATGGTGTCTTATTATACCGGGTCTTTACATATGTTTTATCAAGCACAAAAGATCATGAGAGGTACACTGATTATGTGGAGCAACCAATAGTCCAAGGTGAAAGCCAAGATCAAGTGACTAGGATACTATGCCATCGATGATCAAATATTGCATGGATAATTACGATGCCACCAATGTCAAATACATAGTGTGGTCTTACACCAATACATTGGCCTCATGGGCATTTGAGTGTTGGGGTACTGACATAGTTGGTTTGATTGATCCTTCTTCTTCTAGGGGTCATCAGTTCATCTTAGCTACTGCTGACTACTTTTCCAAATGGGCCAAAGATTAAAGAGGACAAAGTTCAACATGTGCTCCAATTTTTTAGGAACCATATCGTATATTGGTTTAGAGTGCCTCAATCAATTTAATATGATAATGGTATTGCATTCAAGAGCACCAAGATCAATAATTTTTTCCAAAGATACAACATAGATTGGAGATATTCTACCATCTACTACCCAAGGGCAAATGGCTTAGTAGATGCCTTCAATAAAACTCTCATCTAAATACAAGACAAGACAACACAAGTGATGGCATGAGTAGTTAGTTGAAGCCTTGTGGCCGCATCACATATAGAACTACAACTGCCTACTTTCTCTTTAGTGTATGGGTCAAAGCCATTCTACCATTAGAAGTCCAACTCCCATCACTAAGGATAGTTGCAAGAAGATCACAACAGAGTAGAATGCCAAGTTACAGTTAGAAGAGCTCAAAGGTTTAGAGGAGAGACGCCTGCGGGCATGCCAAAACCTCGAGTTATACAAAGAAAAAATGATTCAAGCTCACAACAAGTTGGTCCATCCTAGAGCTTTTCAGGTAGGAGAGCTTATTTTAGTTCTAAGGAGACCGATGGTTGTCCATTGTAAGATGGGAGGCAAGTTTGAACCCACTTGGGAAGGCCCTTTATCAGAAGGCCAACCAAGGAGGATTTTATCTTATTAATCATAAGGGAGAGCCCAAAATTCTTATCTACAAGTTCTAAAAGAAATATTATAAATCATGTTTGAAAATAATTATCATCAATGAAAATTTCATTTCAAATTCAATCACTTCCATGTTGAAAGTATTCTTATTGTGAATCCACCATGTGTTTAGGGGTGTAAGGAACCCGAGACATCTATCTAGACATAACACAAATATAAACTACACAAAACATATAAAACAAAACATATATCTTTTGTCTCGGCTACTGAGTTGAGATAATGCCCCAATGACACTCAATAGTCGCTCTAGGTCTAGAGTTGTCACCGTGGTCTTCTTCTTTGGATGTAAGTATGGTATGCTTTCTTTCCTTACTTGGCCAGCATCGATGAGTTCTTTGTTAGTTTGGTAAGCCGCATGTATGGTAAGCTAACTCATGTTGGCTTCATTTAAGAGGATGTGAGTCTACTACTTCTTCTTGGATTAGCCTTTGTGCACCGACTAGGTCGAGTATATTTGAGGTTTAGGATAAGTCCCCTAGGCTCCTTCCCTCCTGACTGCTTCAAGTCTGGGTCTAGTCCTTCCACTCCCCCGCTTAGTAGTCACTCTAGATAGCATATCTCCCATCACAACATACTATCTCATGATCCCGGAAAAAGCCTACACGCTTCCTTTCTAGATTAATTATTGGACATTGACGGGAACCTTAGGTTGGTTGGTTCTCACTATGCTGATGGGTACACCACTCATGCTCATGGATACACCTTAGGTTGGGTTGTTCTCACACCTTAGGATACACCACTCATGGTAGATGTAAGTCTGCTACGCTTTCTCCTTGAGTTGGCCGCCTTACACATATAAGCTTTTTTTTCCAAGGCTCAAGATAATGCCCCTAAGAGGATACCCCTAGCTTTATTTTCCTGCGTGCACCTCCCCTATGGGCACTATATTTGGATCATATCATTTCATTTAGACACTACCCGGGTTACATGATTGGATAGCCCCCTTCCCTAATAACCACCCTTGTGGTTGGAGAATCCATCTTGTGGATGTGTAGATTCTCCCTTGGTCTAGTAAATCTAAGATAGGTCAAGGATGACATAGCCCCTTCTCAGTGTGGTCTCTCACACACCAATAGGGTCCATGCAAACATAAAAATAAAATATGTATTCACTTGTGGATTAGGAGGACACCCTTAGGTCCTTTTCCCATGCGCATTCTATCTTTAGGCTAGTGTGAGCAAAACTATAAGAATTGACTACTCTTGAGTTGATATAAGTCCCTCACAACATTCACTTAGTAGTCACCCTAAGTCAGGTTTGATTGTGCTACCAAACACCTAATTGTTCATTAGAAGATGTAAGTATGCTACGCCTTCTTCCTAGCATGGACATTGCACACTGAAAGGAAACCCCTTAGGTTGGCTAGCTCTACCCCACAGCTAGTATACTATCTCTTTGGATTTATAAATCGCGAGATAGATAAGTCTAATATAGCCCCTTCTGGGTCCATCACACCGACATGGTCCATAAATTAAATCTATCAAATTTGATCGAGCTGGATCTCCAAAGTGGATATGCCCTTTCAAAATCAAACTAAACCAAATAAACCATTTCAAATCACATAAAATTAAGATAAAATTAATCCTAATTACTTTTGAGTTGACATAAGTCCCCACCATTCACAGTAGTTGCCTAGGTGTTTGATGTTGCAGGTCACCCCAAAGGGTTGTTCCTTGCTTTGGAAGATGTAAGTCTACTAAGCCTTCTTCCTAGCATAAATATTGCACATCAAAAGGCAACCCCTTAGGTTAGCTAGCTCTACCCCATAGCCAGTAGACTATCCCTCTGGATTTGTAAACCTGAGGTAGGTCAAGGCTGATATAGCCCTTCTCAATGGCTCCATTGCACACCAATATGGTCCATACATTAATTTAGATTAAACTAAATCCAATATGATTTTCTCGGAGTTAAATCACACCTTCTCCCCAATGGAGCCCCAAATCATATATAAACAAGTCAAGCAAACAATTCAAATTCAAAACCAACCTCTCCAAGGAAGCCAAATTAAACCAACTCCCCTAGTAGAGTCTAAATCAATAGAATCCAACCAAACTTTTATTCCCAATATACATCCCAAACAAATATATGAAATCAAACTCAAATCCCAATCCCCAGAAATACTTCCCTATCAAGGTTCATATACCCAATCCCTGGACTCAAACCCATATCTCTAGTAGATATGCCTCTAAAACAAAATAAATTAAAGTTGATTTGATCTTAATCCCGGATTATAGATTTTATCTCCAATGGATCTTCTTTCCACAAGTCATATAATTAAATCAAATTCAAACCTTATCCCCAATAGATTTTCTTCATCTATGCCCTCGACACCCCTCACATGTCATGTCCAATGCATGTGATCCCTAGATCTCCCTCCATGTCCTTGACATGGAATTCTCATCAAATCTTATTTCTTCTTTATGCACACCTTTAATACTTCAACCAAAAGCCTAATAATGTATTCATTCAAATTACATCATCTTAACATTGTAATCAACATTTTATGATTTGTGATGGTGCAAGCTCAAAATAATACAATATCATGCTAAACATATTATAGTGTGAATTAACACATAAGATTATATTATAATATATAATGTTATATTCTAATTTACTATAATATAATATATTGTCTAACATTACACCTCATTAGAATCACTTAAAAGAATAAATAACAAAATTTTCTCAAAATATGAATAATGTTCATTTGGATGTAAAATTGTTATTTTTCTTTTATAAATGGTACAAAATAGCATAATTTTGTTGCTTCTTGGTGTGCCATGAATTTGGCAAAATTCTTCCATCTCAACCTTCAAATTACCATTTTGTGAGTTTTGACCCAATGTATTATAAAAAAATAAAACATACTAAAATGTACATCAACAGTTAGTAACACACCACTACATTCACATATATATGAAGTTATACTGTTATGTACATTATATTTTAATATGCTTTCATATAATTTTATCTTACATTACACCTTAAAATGAATCACTTTAAGCAAAAAAATTTATAAAATTTGGTTGAAAATGAACATTTATTTTGGATGCAAAATTCCATTCTTTTGATTAAATGACACACCATATCACACCCCAATGATGTTCCCTAAAGCTTAGCTTAAATTTGGCCAAATCCCATCATCTCAGCCTATAAATTAGTATTTTTATGAAACTCTACTACATCATACTATAACTAAAAAATATGCTAAACAATAAGTATTAATACACAATAGTATAATGCATGATGCTACACTATGTTATGGCATCCTATATTATAAAACACTATACATATTATTATATTATATTATATTGCATATCACATCACAAGTGGTTGCTTAAGATAAAAAAATCATACAATTAATCTAAATAATAAAAAACTATATATTTTAGTCTTATCACTTACATATTTTAAATTGAAATAATATATTATGATGCCATGCTCTACCTATTATGAATTTGGCCAAAACCATTTTATAAAGTCTAAATCAACATTTTTATAAACAATGCTAGTGTAGACTGCATGATTATAAAATACTAAAAGAATTTAAAATGCTCATAATAATATATTATGATATATGATGTTATACTATGCTACAACATATAATATTTATTTTGAACATAAAATCTTACTTTTTAAACTACAAGTGGCATAATACATTACTACAACTAATTCCCACTTTAAATTTAACAAATTTCATCATGATTTATTAAATCAATATTTTTATGATTTATATTAACATAGGAAATAGGAACAATACCATAATATACTAAAATATTTCAAAACATCTTATAACATCTTATAAGACATCACTACATGCTCAAATATATCATTATTACATTATAATATATGGTATTATAATATGATTAGGGTTTAGGGTATTCAAAAAATCTCTAATAGTCAAGGGATCATCTCTTGAATACATTTTCTTTAGCTACCATAACTATGTTAGGATTAGGTCATTCTTTAGATCTACTCCTAATGACATCTTTATTCAAGTTTTAAGATTTAGGGTTTAGGGTTAGGTTAGGTTTTAGGGTTGGGGTTTAGGGTTTAAGGTTTAGGGTTTAAGGTTTAGGTTTATAGGTAGGGTAGCAGGTGTGGTTATGGTTTGGTTTAAGTTTAGTTTAGGTTATTTTTATTTTATTATTAGGTTTTATTTTAGTTTAGGTTTTTTGGGTTTTGGTTTAGTTTTATTTTTTTAGGTTTTAGGGTTTTGGGGTTTTTTAGGGTTTAGGGTTTAGGGTTTAGGGTTTTTAGGGTTTATGGTTTAGGTTTTAGTTTTAGGGTTTAAGTTTTAGTTTAGGGTTTAGGGTTTATGGTTTAAAGATTATTTTTTAACAGAGAACAAATTTAGATTCAACATATCTTCTTTTTGATGTCATCAACCAAGTAGCTCCCCACGTTTTCTAAGACACAAGTGATGAAATAGATAAAAAAAGAGCACCCATATAAAAAAAACCCTAGATAAGTAGAATCATCTCTACTATAAAGACATAGTTCCATTTAGATTACCATTCTTAGTTTCTCCAATTCCATCCACCCCACATCTAGTAGGATCTACCATTATATCCTCAATCTCTCCCTCCACCACCACCATGGTTGTAACCTTCTGCCTCCATAACCACCACCTCCAAATCCACCAGCACCTAGATCCATCACCACCACTGCGATAACCATCTCCTCCTCCTTCACCTCAACCTCCATATCAAGACTGAGCCTAGTTGACCATGATGTTCCTACCATCAAGGTTCTACCCATTCTTAGGGTTTAGGGTTAGTTTATGGTTTATGGTTTAGTTTGTGGTTAGGTGGGTAGGGTTTAGGGGGGTTTAGGTTTTAGGTTTGTGGTTTTAGGGTTTAGGGTTTAGGGTTTTGGGTTTAGGTTTGTGGTTTAGGGTGTAGGTTTAGGGTCTTAGGGTTTAGAGGTTTAGGGTTTTTAAAGTTTAAGTTTAGGGTTTGGGGGTTTATGGTTTAGGGTTTGAGTAGGGTTTAGGTTAGTTTAGGTTTATTTTAGAGTTTAGGGTTTAGGGTTTAGGATTTAGGAGTGATTTTAAAAAAGTAAACCCCAGTAGGTTTAGGTTTTAGTTTATTTTTATAAGTTTATTTTATTTTTATTTTTTATTTAGGTTTATATTATTTTATTTACTCACTTTATTTTATTTTAGTTTAGGATTTTATTTTGTTTATTTTTAGGTTTAGGTTTATTTTTTAGTGAGTTTATTTTTTATTTTATTTTTAGGTTTAGGTTTTATTTTTTATTTTTAGGTTTAGGTTTGGGTTATTATTTTATTTTAGGTTTAGGTTTTAGGTTTTATTTAGGTTTATTTTAAGTTTATTAGTTTAGTTTATGTTTATTTTATTTAGTTTTTATTTTAGTTTTTTATTTAGGTTTAGGGTTTAGGTTTTATTTATTTTAGTATAAGTTGATTTATTTTATTTTTATTTTATGTTTAGGTTTTTTTAGTTTAGGGTTTAGATTTTATTTTTTATTTATATTTAGTTTAGAGTTTAGTTTATTTTAGGTTTAGTTTTATTTAGTTTTATTTTATTTTATATTTTTATTTATTTTATTTTAGGTTTAGTTATTATTTTATTTAGGTTTTATTTTTTTTTAGTTTAGGTTTTATTTATTTTATTTTGGTTTAGTTTTAGTTTTAGTTTGTTTTTTTAGCTTTAGGTTTTAGGTTTTTAGGTTTTAGTTTTTTTATTTTATTATATTTTTATATTATTTTCTTTTATTTATTTCTTTTCTTTTTAGGTTTTATTTAGTTTAGGTTTTTCTTTAGGGTTTAGGGTTTATATAAAGATAGATGTTGCAAAACTTTTAAAAAAAAGAAATAAGAATGTAGTTCTCAAGTTTGTTTATTTTAATTGTTATTAAGCAAAAAAGAGTTAACTTTGATAGGTAGGGTGTGTGTAGATAAAAGGGAGTCAATGGAGCCATTACCAAGCCAATTGTCTTGCCAAAAGAAAGAAGAACCCGAATGAATACCCCAAGATATTAAGGATTCAACAACCCATTTAATGGAGCAAAGCCTTTTCCAAACCAGAGAGTCACAAACTTTATACATGTAAGAGGGTGTTTACCTTGGCAATATTTTTCCATCATAAAATTAGCCCAAAGGCTATCATTCTTTCTAAAATTCCACTATAGCTTATGAGAAAAGATAGCTTCACGAATAGGTTTGTAACCAAGACCACCTTCATCCAAAGGACCACAACATTTATGCCATGAAGTCCAATGCATTATTTTAATAAAATTATTGGACCACCAAAAAAATTTATTAAGTAAGCGATCAATTCTGATAAGAGTAGAATTAGTGGGAATAATAGTTTGAATCAAATGAAGAGGCATTGAATTGAGAGTGCTTTTAAGAATAGTGAGCCTACCACCAAAGGAAAGCAAATGGAATTTTCATGCAGTAATTTTAATTAAAATTTTTTGAATTAACTCATCAAAAAGGTGGGATCATTTTGGCCCTTCAAAAAGAGGACACTCAAGTACTTAAAAGGTAAGTGTTGATGTTTAAAATTAGTGATATGCAGGATTTGATTAATTTTATTATTGGAGATACTTGAATAAGTAATAAAATAGCTTTTGTTATCATTGATAGAAAGACCACTTTCTCTACCAAATTTATTTTAAAAAATCTTGAGGTTCTTAATATGATAAATAGAAGCATTGTAAAAAATAATAAAATCATATGCAAAGCTTAAGTGGGAAACAAGAAGACCAAGAGTTTTGTAGTACATACTAGATTATTTAAGAATAATTCATTGATGCTCCTAGATAAGTACTCAACAACAATATTGTCCTAAGCCATGGGAAGAAGGAAAGAAGCCCAAAGCTTCCCATTAAGCAAAAATAGAGAACCTAGACATTATTAATACAATTTTAATAAGAAAATAAATTTAAAGAAAACCCAAAAAAAAAATTTAGAATATGGAAAAGAAAATCCCAAGAGATATTATCAAAAGCTTTGGTAATATCTAATTTGAAAAGAATGTTTCCACCTAGTCTTAGCATCTAAATCATGAATTAATAGGTAAGTAAAATGTTATCAAAAATAGATCTACCTCTAACAAAATTAGTTTGGTTGAGAGAGATAATCTTATGAAGTAAAGGACTAAGCTGCTTGGCAAGAATTTTGGAAATCAACTTGAAGAAGGTGCAAAGACTAATAGGTCTAAAATCACTCCAATAGTCTAGGTTATCTTTCTTAGGTATGAGAATCATAGAAGTGCTAGAAAAATATCTAGGAAAAGGATTACCATTAAAAAAATAAACCACAACCTCAATTTGATCATTTTTAATAATAAACCAACATTTTGGAAAAATTGGGTAGTGAAACCCTCTAGACTAATAGAATCTATGTTCATGCTATTAAGATCTTTAAAAATTTCATCTTCATTAAGCACAATAGTAAGAAATTTATTATCATCATTGGTAATAATAGAAGGAATTAAATGCAATTTAGAAATAGCTTTATAAGAGCAACTCTTATTAAGAATATTTCTAAAGTAATTAATGACTGAATCCTTAATATCATTATTCTTCGTAATCCATTCTCCATTGTCATCTTTAATTTTTTGAATATTATTTAAGGCTCTCTTTTTATTAACTAAAGCATGGAAATAGCTAGTATTCTTGTCACCATCCGCAATGTGTTTACTAGCAACTTTTTGGTGCCAATAAGTCTCTTCCATATTTTTAAAATTAACAAGCTTATCTTTCACCTCAGTTAATTCCTTAATCTTAGAAGGATCAGACATAACAGAGACTTCAAAATCACAAACCATTTTTTTTCCATATCTTTGATATTAACAGCAAAGTTTTAAAACTAATGCTTGTTCCACAAACCCTGATTTTGTTTAAGTCTTTTAAGCTTAAACCAAAGTCTATTCATCCCCATAATAGAATTTTCAGGATGTAAAGGAGCTTTCCAATTGTTAGCCATAACATTAAAAAATCAACATCTGAATCCACATGTTGAAATCTAAAAGGAGAGAAATTTTTAATCTATTAGAATTATCTTTAATAGAAACCAAAAGAGAGCATGATTAGAAAAGGTTCAGCTTAAATGATTGATAAGTAATAGGCCATTGAGTAATCCAATGAGTATTAAAAGAATTTGGTCCAACCTTTGCCAAAGTTTAGAGTTTTGCCAAGTATACCCTTAAAACCAATATTAATCAAATTATAATCAAGGATCATATTAGAAAATTCTTCCATGGAATGAATATTATGAGAGCAACCACCACTTCGTTTAGAAGAGAATAGAATAGTGTTGAAATCACCACCAACCAACCATGGTTTATTGTCAGAGGTGGAAAAATTAGTCAAGTTATCCCAAAGAAGATTTCTACCAGATCTATTACAAGATGCATAAACAAAAGAGCCCAAAACATAATAATCACCATAAGAGAGTTGAGCATTGACAACTTGATGAAAATCATCAAGAATAGAAATGTTTACAAAGTTATTCCAAAAACACCAAATCTTATTACTAATATTAGAGAAAAATTTATTGAAATGGATCATTCTAGCAACATGGTTAATTTTATTAGCATGAATAAGCAGCTCAAGAATAATAAGTAAAGAAATATTATGGATATGATAAAGATTTATAATACCATTATGAATAGAGAGCATACCAATCTAACATTCCAAACTAAAAATTAAACAAAAAAGAAAGAAAAGGGGAGTTAATTGAGAGAAGAGAGGAGGAAAAAGACTAGTGTTTCTTAGCAATTTGGGAAAAAATTTTAACATTTTTTCTTTTTTAATATAGAAAGTTTGGAAGCGATTATCTTTGCCCTTTGAATCATCATTCAAAAGGATTTAGCAATATTAGTCATAGATTAGAGAAATCTCTTGATGAGAAGTGAATTCTCCTTCCAAGACACTAGAATTTAAAAAGACAAATGAGCTTTGGGAATAGCAAGGAGGGAGCATAAACCAATTTATTAAGAAGGCAAGTGGGAACACCAAACCCTTCATCATCATTAGCCAAATTTTAGATAAAAGCAAATCTTTTGAGAAGTTAAATCATCCTAATTTGGAATATGGAATTTGGTTTATCAACCGATTATCATGAAGTATTAAAGCCATATTCTCCATTGAATTAGAATGATGTATAATATTAAATTCCTCATTTATGTTCTCCATTAAAGCTTCATTTTATCAAAGCTAGCAAGGATGATCGAATCAAAGGAAACAAAATCCTCATTAAGTTTAGAAAAGCTATTATTATTCACAATAGAAGCCTTCAATTTCTCAAAGAAGTAAAGGTAAATTATCCTTATTAGAACATTCAAAGAATCCTTTTTTTCCAAAGTAGTTTTTTTGAAATTTTAACAATGGAATGGTCTAGGGTTAGGGCGAAGTTCTCTTTAGATTTTTTTTAAGTGAGGATGAAGAATGAAACATTCAAAATTATCATGCGTGGATTTTGCATTGAGAATAAAAGATAGGGAAATTTTTAAATTCAATTCTTTACATATAACCATAATTTTTAGATCCCAGCTAGATTTCTTTGGGGTATTTCTTGGTATTGTCCAATTCAAGAAGGAATCTAGTCACTGAAGGACAAGATTTTATAGTCATTGCTTGATCAATTTGCAACGGCCAGCCAAATAAGGCACCCACAACAAAAAGTAATTCATGGTTAATGAAATGAATAGGAATATTGGGGAGAGAAATCCAAACCAGAATAATTGGGAATTCTTTGTTAATATTGGATAGTGGAGTCCAGTTTAGCAACCAAATTTGGGAATTAAAAACAAAATAAGAATGAAGAGAGAAAACATGAGAGTAATATAAATCATTCATCAACATAATTAAAATGTTGCGGGGATTAATTAAATGAATCATAAAAGCATCCAAAAGTTTTAGTCTGTGAAAGAAAGGGCGAATGTTTTCCAAATTAGGCCTACAAAGAGTAAACATTCCAACCAAACTGGATTCAAACAGCTTAACAAGCTTTTCCACAATCAGATCAGAGCACATAACTACATGCATGCCTCAAAAACAAGTCAAAATAAGTTCCAGAGACTCACCTGAATAGCCATCCTTACTAGTGAGAACATCTTTGAATGATTTCAAAGTAGCCAAAGATAGGGTAGATGATGCCCTAGTAGGATCCATAGGATCTTTCAGTTTTGCCCAAGAAATTATTAGAGAAGATGCCAAGTCGTGTTGCCACTCCAAGGAAGAGATGAAATCGGCCAGTGGTCATCAATTCAAGAAGGAATCCAATGAGAATTGTTCAAAATAGCCTACAAGTAGCATCAAAAAAGCCAAAAATGAGAGGGGAAAGGAAAATCGCCAAAACATGAGGAGAGGACTAGGCGGGGGTTTTTCCCTTTAATTTTTTAATATTATTAGGTTTTAAGGTTTATGGTTTAGGTTTTAGGGTTTAAGGTTTAGGGTTTAGGTTTTAGGGTTTAGGGTTTAGGGTTTAGGGTTTATGGCTTAGGGTTTAGGGTTATGGTGTTTATTTTGGAGGTGGGACACCATGCAGATCTTAGGGGGTATTTATTGAAGTGATCGAGTACTACATTAATGGATTATGCACTATCTTGAAAGATAGAAGTCATCACCCTATAATGGACCTAATCACCTAATAAGGACTCCTAAGGCATAATGGGTCTTCAAATGTACAAGAGATCTTTCCTCTATTTTACATGAAAAAGTAATGTAGGGTTTATATTAAGCCAAGTTTGTTAAGTTTCCTATGGAGGCAAGCCTCCATAGCTAATTACATCATAAGGAATGGGAATTCCTTAGGAATACTCTCAATTAAAGTGGAAATTAAGGTCTCCAATGATTTCAAGGCTTGAATATCAAAAGAATATTTATATTGAAAAATCAAATGGGATTGTTCAAGGAGAAGACTTATTATCGAAGCCAAAGAGAATGAGTAGGAAATGCTCATGATACTAGGAATCCTAGTGAGCATTTCAATCTATCTTATGGTTTTGCTTTATATGTTTGAAGTTGAAGAGATTAATTTTATTGAAGTTGACATTTTATTAGAAAGCTAGGACATAATCCAACATAAGCTTATGAAAATGCTAAGAGATGAGAATTTATGCTACTAGCAGAGAAACAACTAAATGGGATCTAAATCTTGGAAGCTTTTGACCTAAGTCTCGAGTGAAGATGGGTATATGGTTTACCTCCACAGAGAGGATAAACCACTTATAACGCTGGAGTGGTAGCTAAGTCCCCACACTTTAAATTCATGTAGGCAAGTCTTTGAGTTGCAAGATAGCTAGTAGTTATTATTTAGAAAGAAACTAGAGTCCTTAAATCCACTAAGAGACTAGAGCATGAGTGGTATGAGTAATGACTTAATCTATAAATGCAAAATCCTTTCAAATTTTATTTCAATTTTGACACTTTATTTTGACAAATGCTTTAGGATTTTGATGCTTATATGCATGATGAAAATAGGTTATGGGCCAAATCAAGAAGAAGGTGTTCTCCATCACAAGGGATGCCCTCATAGGTCAAGAATTTCCCTATCTTGTAAAGATGGAGAAACCTTCATGTTCAAGAGAGAAAGAATATGCATGCATGTTGTGAGACATTCAACCATTCAACTAAGGGATTTAAATCTTTTAATTATCTTATTTAGAACCTAGGCTTTATGGTGAGGTTATGAGTTATTTTAAATTTTAATTGTGAGTTATTAATTATGGTAGAGAAAATTAATTTTATCCTTAGAGCCTAATCACAACCAAGCTACACATTAAAGCATCAAACATATATGAAACTAAGAAAGGCATGTTGTTTCTAATGCACAATATAGATACAACATCAAACAATTTTATAGACTACCATAAAGAATAAAAGGTCGGTGTCGGTTCCATCGCAGACACCTAAAAAGAGAAAATGGGTAGTGAGCTCTACCCTTGTAATATATAAAGAATAATTACAATTATAAATAATAAATGCTATGGGGTCTTCAAGTATTCATTATTCATGTCTCCTTCATTTCTTCATATCTTTTCTTCTTGATGTGGTAGGCTTCAAGGAATCACATCGCACCCTAGGAGTAACCCTTCTAGCCAATGCTCATCCTAGACCCCCATAGCACTAATCCTAATTCCTAATGCAAAATTACATTAAAAAAAGGAAAAGTAAATCTAACTACACCTACAAAACAAGTGTTAGCTAAACACACATATAACCCAAATAGTTATATTTATAATTTAGACTTAGCACCCTACACATGGGTAACCAAACTGTCCTAACTTAGATTATGCTTAGGGGCTTAAGCAACCTACAAAGAGAGCATTTATATTTATTTTTAAGTGACCTCTTAAGCATAATCCTTTGCAAAAAATAATGTTTGACTATCAACCACCTAACATCCAGCCTACGATCCACATTCATAACATCTAGTCTAAAAATATTACATCACAAATAAGACACAACATCAACCATACAATCAACACATCTACCTAACCTAATTCTAGGTGTGACCTAGTATTCTAGTGTGTGAAAAAGGGATTGTGTGAAAAGACATAGGCTTCTTTTGTTTAAGTTTCAATTTGGAGTTTGAATTTGTTTAAATTTTTCCTTTTGGTGGTTTCAATTTAAATGATTTAATCATTTATTTTCCATTTTTATCTCACTTTTATTTGGTTAAAGTGATATTTAGGTTTTCAAGAATGAAGAGTAGAATGAATTCCATTTTTGGATGGAACTCACCATATTCTACATCCTAACTCTTAAAGAGTCTAACTAAGGTCTTTATCTTAATTAGCCCATTTGAATTTACGTGATTTGATTTGATTAATGTTTATTTGATTTAAATTAGATTTTAAATTTTAGTTTACTTAGTCTTCGTGTATTTTGATTGATTAATTAGATATTTTGATTTAATTAAATTTTGATAATTCAATATCCTTATTATCTAATGAAGTTTAAGTTTATTTAATTTCATATATTCTGATTGATTAATTTTGGATTAGATGTTTTGATTTAATTAAATTTTGATAATTCAATTTCTTTAAAATCTATTGCTTTTTTATTTTAATTTCATATGATTATTGTCATTTCAAGGTTTATTTAAATTCATTGATTTTACTATTTTATTTGAGTTTGATTTGGATTGGTGAATGTATTTTAATTTACTTATGATTTATTTGAAGTTTAATGTGTTCTTTTATTTGAATTCCAATTAAGGGTTTAACTTATTGAATTTATCCATCTAGTTTATATAAATTATTATCTCTTTAGCTTAATGATTATTCCCTTATCTTAGTTCAATAGGTTTGTTTATTTGGATTTTGTTTTTGCTTAACTTATTTTGATATTGATTGAAAATTGGAGTAATTGGATATGATTTAATATCTTTTGAGTTTATATTTAATTTTATTTTTATTTGATTTGATTTTGATATTTAGAATATGAGATTTGAATTAGTTAAGAATTCCTCCAAAATTTTATATGAATAACTAATCAAATAAAGCTTAGCCAATTGTAATAGTTGAGTTAATTATACTAAGGATATGTCACATAACTAAATTTTCTTTTTGATTTTAAAATCAGCATATAACAATAAGAGATTAAATTGACTATATAATTGACTTTCATAAATTATGTTCAAACAACCTTTTATATTTTATTATAATATTTATAATACTATTGGTTTAGTTAATTTTTTTCTTTTTTTTATACTAAGTTTTACTTAGATTTTATGATATTTTAATTTGCACTTTTTATTTTGTTTGATCACATATTATTTTATTTTTTGTTTTTTTGGAATTCTAAAGATTGATTAACTCCTTTTTTTTAAATTTGATTGAATTTAATAATAAATAAAATAAGGTGGATTAATCATGATGATTCGATCAAAAATCAAATGGCCCATGAGTTAATCATGGATTGATAGGTGGAATAAAATCACTACGCCATTGGACCTAATAAAAACTATTCATTTCAAACACATAAAATAAACAATTTTGCTTTTGTCTCTAATCTCTCCCTAAAAGGACTAAAAAGTAAAGTGCACGAGGGCTAAAGGTTGGATCCTAATGATGCTTGCATTCAACATATCAAACATAAGATCCCTAAGGATTTCTAAGCATTTAAGAATTATACCTCGCCAGAGCTAATGTCTGGTGGATTCCGACAAAGAGGTGGCTTCATTTAGAAGAAATGAAGCCCTATTGAGATGCTTGTTGGGTTGGATCAATACTTTGGCTAGCATACCTTTTCTTTACTCATATGGTTCTCTTTAAATGCCTCCTCACTGATTGAAGATAGTGTTCTCTAAATTGGTTAATTTGAACATCTTTCTTGAGGCACGAGAGGGCTTTGCCAGATTTTTTTAGGATTGCCTCTTCACCAAATATCCCATAAGCTCACTCACGACCGTTGCTTGCCAGAGCTTCATCATTCTCATGGGCATAATGGTTAGAAGCAAGCTAGATGAAATATCTTCCTTACATGCGCTTGGGTTGTGTAGAGAAGATTTGTTCAAATGCAGGCCAATGGAGGAAAACCTAGATGGAGAATAGGAGGTAGTGGAATGCAGTGAAGAAGGAAAGGAGGTTCAACATATAAGGTGATTAAAGTTGCAACAGCATTTTTGTAAGGAAATGTGGAGAAGATCAAGTGTTGGCTATCTAATAGAGGAAGAGGGAAAGAGGAGAGAGGCTCGATGTTGTAGCATGATACTATTAAATTGAAAATGAGAAGGATGAGAAGAATGACTATAGCCAAAAAGAGTTTAAAGAGGACTGATTTTTTTGAGTTGGAGAAATGAATATTCTCACAGTTATAGTGCCTCTCAACCTATGGCTGTGGGATGAAGCTTGCTTGTGGATAAGAGTGTCGACATGAGTCTAGCTTGGTGCCGCACAAGGAAAAGAGAGGGAGGTGCGGCTAGCCTTGATTTGATTGGAGGGGAGGAAGTACAATGACAAGAGGAAGAGACGCTCATGTAAATATGGAGAGAAGACGGAGATCAACAATGGGACTCAATGTAAGCTTTATGATGGAATGAGATAGATAGGTTCAATTCTATGAAGGATGATGAGATATAAGCTTTCTAAAAGAAATGAAGGAGAGAGGTTTTACGCAAAGAAAAAAAGGTTTTTTTCTCTTGTTATTTCATGGTGATAAAATGGATGAGGAGATGGTATTCTAGAGAAAACATGAGTCTTGCCATGAGTGCTATTTTTTTTTTTGTTATGGGAGGCTCTGATATATATATATATATATATATAAAGAGAGAGAGAGAGAGATATATATATAGAGATATATATAGATATATATATATATATATGGCTCATGTGCTCCAAGTGTAAGATAAGATATTTTATTTTTGTTTTATTTTTTTTTAAAGGAGAAATTTTATTAATAGAAAAGAAAAAAAATTTATTAGAGATTAAAAAATAAAAAAAGATTATTTTGCTATTTTAATAAAAATTTGATGTCAAATTTATTATTATTTATTTTATTTTTTTATACATAAATGTGATGAGAATGATTACATGCTTGATTATATATATTTTGTTTCAGTTGGCTTAATTGATTCAAATGATCAATTTGGCTCAATTATGGTGTGTTTGGGTTACACTCATGTTCAATTAAGTGTTTAAGATGATTTGGAGTAATTGATCTCACTTGATTTGATGTAGATTTAGATTTAAGCCCATTTTTTTCAAAATTGGGCTTAATTGGACTTATTTGAGTTAAATGACCAAATTTATTAAATTAAACCCAAATTTTAAATTTAATTATAAATTTAAATGATTTTGATTTTGATGAATTTTTTGAATTTAATTTAATTCATCCATTTGGGTCTACTTGGGTTAGGTGGCCAAATCAACCCATTTGGATCTTCATTAAATTTAGATTTGTTTAGTTTTAGACTCAAACATGTTCATTTAATGATTTTGAGTCTTTGGAGTGACTCAATTTGATCAAATTTTAATTTGTTGACTTTGTCTTAGTGGAGCCCATGGGTCAACTCTAGGTCAAATGACCTATTTGTTATTTTGTGTCCCATCTTGATTTATTTTTAATTTGTTCATTGTTTATGCATTGATTTCATGTTTTGATTCAATTTAATTTAGTTTAATTTTGATTTAATTTGATTTTATTTGGACTTAGGTGATTTGGAGCTTATTTGAATATTTTGGGTCAAATGGGTGTTAGGTTTGACCTTTGATTGATTTGATTGTAGATTTTGGTATGGCTTGAAGTGATGATTGAAGGATTGATTAATTTATGAGAAAATCAATTGAGTTAGGTTTAATTTGGATGATATGTGGCTAAGTCCAAGAAATTTGCTTAAAGGCTTGGATTTGGATTTTATTTGATTTGGATTTAAGTTTGGATCATGATTTGAAGTTGAGTTTGAGTTCGAGTTTGATACATTGATTGAAGGGTTGAATTGATCTTTGAGAAAATCAATTGAATTTTGATTGATTTGGATTTGTCTAAGGCTAAGTCCATAAGATAAATCATAGGGCTTAGGAAGGATTTTGATTTTAGATTTGATCATGGGCTTCAATCAGTTGATTTGGATTTGAATTTGAGTTTTCATTTGAGAAGGTGAACGAAAGTCAGATTTGGGCTATAGGGTAGGTGAGTCTCTTTAATCCCTAAGGCATAGCCTAATCATATAGTAAACCCTCTAAGTCTTTAGGCTTAGGTTAAGTGTTCAATTTATTGCTAGAAGTGTATTATGACTAAGGAAGTCTTAGTGTCTAGATGGCTCATAGGTCAAAGAAGAAGAGGTTGAGAACTCACTCCAAAAGTTAGGTCAAAAAAAGGACCCCCAATAGGTGTGGTGTAACTGATAAGGCACACCGCACGTATTGGCGTTCACTGAGATGATCAACAACATCCAAAGGATTGCAAGTACTAATGAAAATGATCTATGCCTAAGTCTGAAAGATAGATATAATCATGATCTTAGTGCAATGCAACTTAACTTATGCCAAGGGCATAAGAGAGCAAAGTAGATTTGGTTGGAATTTCATGTTAAGGACTTGAAGGAAGATCCACTAGGGATCACACATGCATTGGGCATGACATGTGAGAGGTTTATGCTAAGGGCATAAAAGGAGAAATCCACTAAGGATTGAGTATATG
Source organism: Cymbidium sinense (assembly GCA_021442155.1). Classification (NCBI taxonomy): domain Eukaryota; kingdom Viridiplantae; phylum Streptophyta; class Magnoliopsida; order Asparagales; family Orchidaceae; genus Cymbidium; species Cymbidium sinense. The sequence goes on along the minus strand of JAKCPB010000842.1, from coordinate 57,116 downwards.
AACCTTCCACTAAGGAAGCAGGTTCAAGCAATCTGCTAGGGATATGGATTTGAGTTTGATTGTGAATATGATTTGTTTTGGTGTGTCTCCACTATATATTAGAATCTATAACCCATTGGGGATCAAGATCAAATTAATTTTAATTTATTTTATTTTAATTGATATGGAGGCATATCCATTAGGGATATGGATTTGAATCCTCTAGGATTGAGAATGTGAACCTTCCACTAGGGAAGCAGGTTCATGCTATCCCCTGGGGATAAGAGTTTGATCAAATTTCTTATGGCTCCACTGGGAGAATGATTTTGAATTGAGGGTACATCCGCTGGGGACATAAGCCTGGTTGAATTTGTTAGATTTATATTTTGATTTAGGCTCCACTAGGGAGACTAATCTGATTTGCACCTCACTAGGGTGAAGTTTGGTTTGTTCGATAAGTTTAATTTGACTCCACTTGGAAGGTTGGTTTTGAATTTGGTTGCATGAAGGAAGATGTGAGAGAGGTCAGGCTTCTCTTAAAAAATGGCGAGCACGAGAGGCTCTGTACGCAAGGGAGAAAGATCTCCACTTTCTCTCTTATTTCCATCCAGTTTGTGGGGATGAAAATGGAGGAGGAGATGGTATTCGAGAGTAAACATGGGAAAGGAATCTCGCACATGATTGTTGTTTTCGTGGATGGGAGGCTGTGGAGAGAGAGAGAGAGAGAGAGAGAGAGAGATGGTTTGTGCTCCAAGTGGGTAAGATAAGATATTTTTTATTTTATTTTTTTTAAAGTCAAGAGGTTTTCATTTGAATAGAAAATAAAAAAAATTATTTGAGATTCATGTGAAATAAAAAAAGACTTGATGCTTTTGCTAGCTTTAATAAAAGTGTGATGTCCAAATTTATTATTATTTTATTTTATTTTTTAATGGGATAAATGTTGAAAATGATATATACATGCTTGATAAATATATATATATATATAATTTTTTCTCTTGGTGTCACGTGACTAGGGATGGAATTTTTTTGTTATATTTTTTAGACTTATCCTTTTTTTATTTATAAATCTTCATAATTTTTAATAATTTTGATATTATAGTTTTAATTTAAGTGAAGTTTATAAATTATATATACTATAATTAATGATTATTCAAATTGTATATTTATTATTTATTTAGTAGTTAATTATTTTGATTTAATTTTAATCAAATTTATATTTGATGTTCAAATTTAATTATATTTCTATTTTAATTATACAATGACAATGTTGATAAATTTTTTTGTTATGTGATTGATTTTCTAATTTTATAGTTTGATTAGCTTAAAATTATATTTTGTTTCATTGGCTTAATTGATTCAAATGATCAAGTTGGCTCAATTATGGTGTGTTGGGTTACACTCATGTTTGATTAAGTGTTTAAGATGATTTGGAGTAATTGGTCTCACTTGATTTGATGTAGATTTAGATTTAAGCCCATTTTGACCAAAATTGGGCTTAATGGGCCACATTGGACTTATTTGAGTTAAATGATCAAATTTATTAAATTAAACCCATTGGTTGGCTAAATTTTATCTTTAAAATGATTTTGGATGTTTGATTTGAATTAATTTTCAATTTAATTTGAATTTAGATTTAATACCATCCATTTGGGTCTTCTTTGGTACCAAATCAACCCATTTGGATTTAAATTTAGATTTGTTTGGTTTTAGACTCAAACATGTTCATTTGATGAATTTGACTCTTTGGAGTGACTCAATTTGATCAAATATTAAGTTGTTGACTTTTGTCTTAGTGGATTGGATCAACTCTAGGTGAAATGACATATTTTGTGTCCCATCTTGATTTCATTTTATGTGGTGTTGCATTGATTTCATGTTTTGATTCAAATTTAATTTAGTTTTGATTTAATTTGATTTTAATTGGACTTAGGTGATTTGGAGCTTATTTCAACAAAAAATGTTAGTTGATGGCTTGATGATTAATTGATGAGAAAATCAATGAGTTAGGTTTGATTTGGATGAGATTTGGCTAAGTCCATGAAATTGGCTTAAGGCTTTAGAGGATTTTGGTTTGGATCATGATTTGAAGTTGAGTTCGAGTTTCAATTTGATAAATTGATTGAATGGTTGAATTGATAAGAAAATCAATTGAATTTGGATTGATTTGGATTGGCTAAAGTCCATAAGATAAATCATATTTAGGATTTTGATTTGATGATCATGGGCTTCAATCATTTGATTTGATTTCAATATTTGAATTGAATTTGAGGTTTGGTTTGAGAAGGTAAACATAGTCGAAGCTATAGAGTAGGTGAGTCTCCTTAATCCCCAAGGCATAGCCTAATCTTATGGTTAACTCTAAGTCTAGGCTTAGGTTAAGTGTTCACCTAATTGCTAGAAGTTATTAAGGAAGTCTTAGTGTCAGAAGACTCATAGGTCTAAAAGAAGAGGTTGAGAACTCAAAGGTGAGGTCAACAAAAGGACCCCAATAGGTGTGGTGTAACTAACAAGGCACCACATGTAACCGAGATGATCAACAACGCCAAAGGATTGCAAGTACAACAAATGATATGCCTATAAAAGGTAGATAAATCATGATCTTAGTGACAACTCAACTTATGCCAAGGGCATAAGAGAAGTGAGTAGATTTGGTTGGAATTTCATGTTAAGGACATGAAGGAAGATCATAAGGGATCACACATGCATTGGGAATGACATGTGAGAGGTTTATGCTGAGGGCATAAAAGGAGAAATCCACTAAGGAATAAGTATGAACCTTCCACTAGGGAAGCAAGTTCAAGCTATCCATAGGGGATATGGATTTGAGTTTGATTGTGAATATGATTAGTTTTGGTGTGTCTCCACTAAGGATAAGAATCTATAGCCCACTATGGATCAACATCGAATTAATTTTAATTTAATTTATTTTAATTGATGTGGAGGCATATCTGCTAGGGATATGGATTTGAATATGCTAGGGATTGAGAATGTGAACCTTCCACTAGGGAAGCAGGTTCGGGCTATCCATTGGGGATAAGATTTTAATTGGATTTCTTATGGCTCCGCTGGGAGAATAATTTTGAATTGAGGGTACATATGCTGGAGTCATAAGGCTCGTTGAATTTATTAGATTTAGATTTTGATTTAGGCTCCACTAGGGAGACTAACTGATTTGCGCTCACTAGGGTGAAGTTTGGTTTGTTCGATATGTTTAATTTGACTCCACCAGGAATGTTGGTTTTGAATTTGGTTTGTTATGGACACTGTCGGTGTGTGATGGACCCACTAAGAAGGAGCTATGGAGGCCTTGGCCTGTCTTAGATTTACAAATCCAATGGGGTAGTTTGCCTGCCATAGGGTAGTGCTATCAGACCTAAAGGTTGCCTTTCGATGTGCAATAGTTGTACTTGGAAGAAAGTGTAGCAGACTTATATCTTTTGAAGTAGGGATCAATCATTGGGGAGATCTGTCAATGGTTTAGCAAATCAAACCCGACCTAAGTTGACTATTGATAGAGTGTCATTGGGGATCTTACCTCAACTCATGTGTAATTTTGATGATTAATTTGATTTATATTGATTTGATTTGATTTAATTTAATTTGGTTGTTGTGGACCGTTGGTGTGATGGACCCACTAAGAAGGAGCTATGTTGAATTGCCCTATCTCGCATAAGTCCAAAGGGTAGTCTACCGCCACAGGGTAGACTATGACTGGGTTTCCTTCTGTGCAACAATTCCAAAGTGGGGAACAATCGCTGGGGTGACTTGTTGATGGTGTAACAAATCAAACCTGACCTAAGGTTACTATTAAGTGAATGTCACTGAGGACTTATGTCAGCTCAAGAGTAGTCAGGATTAATTTAATTTTGATGGATCCTATCGATGTGTAATGGGCCGCACTGAGAAGGGGCTATGTCGGCCTTGGCCTATCTCAGATTTATCGATCCAAAGGGGTAGTCTACCGACTGAAGGGTAAGACTATCCCACCTAAGTTTTCGCAGTAACGATTGTACCATGAAGAAAGCATAGTAGACTTACATCTTTATAAGCAGGGACCAACTGCTAGGGTGACCTATTGATGTATAATAGATCGAACCTAACCTAGGGCTGCCCATCAGTGTGCAACCATCATGCTGGAAAGAATGTGTAGCATACTTACTTCTTCCAAAGAGAGAATGACCATAGGGGTAACCTATCAGTGGAAAAATAGATTGAACCTGACCTAAGGTCAACTACTGAGAGAGTGTCGTGGGGGACTTATCTCAATGCAAGAGTAGTAAGGCAATTCATATAGGGAGTTTGGCTGACACTACCCTTGTTGAGCTCTTTTGGAGTGAGTTCTCAACTTCCTCATCATAGATCTAGAACACTTGTAGACACTAAGAGCACCTTAGTCTTAAGACTAGTGATTAGAACACTTAACCCAAGCCTAGAGACTTAGATTAGCCATAGAATAAGTTATGCCTTAGAGACTTAGGAAGACTTACTACCCTATACCTAAACCCAATATATGATTTCATCCTCAAACAACCTCAAATCCAACTCAAATACCATTCTAACCAAATTCCAAACCAAATGATTGAAACCCATAATCAAATCCAAAATCAAAACCTTTCCTAAGTGCTTTGATTTCATCTTATGGACTTATGCTTAACCAAATTCAATTGATTTTATCCAAGATCAATTCAATCATCAATCATTTATCAAATCCAAATCAAATTCCAAACCAAATGATTGAACCCAAAATCAAATCCAAAATCAAAATCTCTCAAAGCCTTATGGTGGAATACCATAAACCTAGCCAAATCTCCTCCCAATTAACCCAAATTTGATTGATCTCTTCATGAATCATTTATATCTTCATTTATACTCAACATAAATGAGATATAAACTCAAATAGCCAAACTAAATCAAATTAAATCAAACCAAGCCAAATCCCCTCTTAAGCCCTATGGACCTATCTCCATATGCTTAGCCAAATCTCATACAAATTAACCCAAAATTAATTAGTTTCTTTATAAACCTATTATTCCTTCATTTATACTCATAAATATAAATGATACCCACCTTCCAATGATAAAAAAATAAATCAAACTAAATTAATTCCCTACTTAAGCCCTTTTGACCTACATCCTTAAGCTTGGTAAAATTTGCTTCCAAAGCACTTCAAACTCAAATGATTTTCTCATGAATCATTTATATCTTTATTTATATTCTTAAATATAAATGAAATATAAATTCAAATAGGCAAAACCAAATCCAAAATCAAATTAAAATCCAATTTATACCCTTTAATCCAATTTCTTGGACTTAACCAAATCCTATCCAAATCAAGCCAAAACAAATGGATTTTCTCTTGAATCAATCATTCCTTCAAACATATATCCAAATATAAATGAAAATTATAATCATCAAGCCAAATCAAAATCAACTCAAGTCAAATTTAACCTAGGCCATTTGACTTAAAATATTTAAATGAAAAAAAACTCATTTGAACCCAAACCAATTGCAATTGAATTTATATGTCAATCTCAAATCCATATATAAACTCACCTAAATCAAACTCAACTCAAAATCAAGCCAACTAAACCTAATTAGCTCACTTGACCTAAAGTGGCCAATTTGACCTACATGAAGAAAAAATCAATTCAAATCAAAGTGCCCAATCCAAACTTATGTCATGATTGTTGATCATCCTAGGTTAATCAATCATGAATTGGGTCAAACCAAGTCAACTCATTGACCAAGTCAACCCTTCAACCCATATGAACCCAAACTAGCCAAATTATAACCCAAACCAAATTGATTGCAACCAATGACTCAAGTTCATTCAAAATTCATTATTGAATTTCACCAAAGCCATAATTGAGCACAATTTGACCAATCAACCTACAACTTAGCCCATATTGACTTAAAGGATCAAATTGGCCAAAATCCAAATTAAATCCAAATTAAATTCAAATTAAATCCAAATTGATTCAAACCAAAGCATATAATCATTTTTAATTAACCAATTGAACTTGAACGAACACCCAACCCAAGCCAATTAATTTGGTCAGGTCAATTGACCCATTTGACCTATATGAACTAAAAGAGCCAAAATCAACCCAAAGCAAATTGAACCAAACCAATGACACTAATACACTCCAAATGGTCATGTGAACATGACCCAACCATTGGTTTGACCAATTCATTAATTTCAACTTGACCCTTTAACCCAATTTGACCTAAATAGGTCAAATTAAGCCAAATCAAACCAAATGAACTCCAAATCACTCAAAATTTGGGCTAACCCAATTTTGACACATCTTAAATCTAAATCAAATCCATTGAAAATGACCAAGATACCAAAGTATCACATGAGAAAATCAAATGGTCATTTCTCCTTTGAAACTTGGTACCCATCCATTGGTCCACTTAGGCACTAAGGACATAACCCTCACCCAAGGGTGGTTGGGTCGCATGACTCATGGGAAGTTATATCACCTATTCCTGACACTTGGAAATCCAAGACACCCACTACTCCCATGGAAACCACTCAACACCCTCCTCCACTCAAGTGAAGCTGAAGGTGATTCCCTACCCAAATTGAGCTCATGATAGCCATTTGATCAAAACAACCAAATAAGGCTAGCCATCCAATCCAAAGAATGAGGGGGTATATCCTCCTCAGTCTCACTCAAACCTAAATACACACTCGATTCAACCCTAGCAACTAGAAATGCATGCCCTAGAGTAATTTCCAAGTTTCTCAAGATCCCCAACTCTTCCTCTATTAATTTAAAAAAAAATTAAAATAGGGGAGCCCTAATCCAATTGCCATTTTCTAAAACTTCCATCAAAGTGTAGTTAACTTTACACACACCATCCTTGGAGCTAGAAGAGCAAGAATGAATCCCCCAAGCTTCTCGATGATCAGAGGGTAGAGTTCAATCAAAGCTGACCACTTCCATCCTGTGCCTTGGCTTTTCAAGCAATCCACCTCAAATCAAAGCTCATGTTGCTGTGGTGAAAATTTTCTACAAGGGAGTCGCCTTTCAAATCTGTTGTGGGGAGAAATGAAAGAGGAGCCCTTACAAAAATTCATCTTGGTACGATGCCACACAGATCCATAGATGTACTTATTCAGGTGATCAAATATGTCATCAAGGTATAGTGTACTATCTTGAAATACAGAAGTCACTACCATTTAATGGAACCAATCATCTCAATAAAGACTCCTAAGGATGATGGGTGATATGTAATGTAGAGATTCCTACTTTACATGAAAAGTAAAGCAAAATTTATTTTAAATCGTTAAGTTCCCATAAGGGCAAGCCCCATAGTTACATATCCTAAGGGATGGATCCCTTAGGAAAACTCTCGATTAAGGTAAATGATCATTATTCTCTAAAGATTTCAATAGAGAAGGATTATCAATCAATTGGTTTATATTTTGAAGATCAAATGGGATTGATTAAAAAAGGGAGTTATTATCAAAGCCAAAATGGGAATTAAGTAAGAGATGCAAAATGCTAGGAAACCTAACGAGCATCTCAAACTATCCTATAGTTGGGCTTTACATTTTAGAAATTGATTTAGTTTATTTGAGTTGCATTTTTCATTAGAAATTTAGGACTTAAGATTCCTTAATACAAGATTAAGGAAATTCCTAAGAGGTGAGGTATTATGCTTATGGCCCACAAAGGGGAGAAGCAATCTCAGAACCTAAATTTAGGGAGCTTCAGCGAGGGATGGAAGCACAACCTAAATCTAAGGCAAAAAATGGCTAATTAGTTATCCTCCACAAGAGAGGACAAACCACCCGACAGCTTGGACTTACAACCTCTTGAGGGTGGCTACCAACTAACTTATGTTATGATTTTAAATACATGTAGGAAAGTCTTTATGCTTATGCAAGATAGCTAGGCTGTTATTACTTAGAAAGAAGCTAAATACTTAAACTCACTCCCTAAAGAGACTAGATCATGTAAAGGGACATGCTTCAAATGACCTAAATCTAATACAATTCAAATTTCATTTTATTTTTATTTTTGGACAATTATTTTGACTGCTTATAGGATCTTTATGACTAATGCATGAAAAATCAGATTATTGGCCAAAATCAGCGAGAAGGGAGGAGGTGAGTTTCCACCACGGCCCTCAAAGGTCAAGCTGGGTTCTCTGGCAAAGGTGGAAGCCCTCCAATCAAGTGTGAAATAAGATGCATTTGTGCATGATATTATAAAGAAATGCTCATCCAAAGGGTTGCTAATTCTTTTATCTTGATTTTAATCCTAAGTTTTAGGTGAGGTTATGAGTTGTTTAATTTTAATTTGAGTCATTATGTTGGGTAAAATATTTATTTTTTTCTAAAGAGCCTAATCCACATCCATGCCATATATAAAGCAAGGAAGAAACTAGGAAAAGCATGTCACTTAATGCAACAGCTAAACAAATCATCAAATAATTTATAAAGCTAATCACAAAAAGAATAAGTGGCCATTTATGGTCTGGCACCACCACACAAATCCAAAAATATCAAATGTGGGTAGCCGAGCTCTATCACTATACAACCCAGATTACAAATGAATAAAATTATAATTTAAGAAAAGGAATTCAATGTTGTGGGGTCTTCAAGCTTTATTCTTCTTTCTTCTTTCTTTCTTTCTTCTTCTTCTTCTTTTCTTCTTTAGTTCCTCCTTTGAAGGTTGGATGGTAGATGCTCTGAGGTTTCACATGGTGCATAAGATAGGATCTTATGACCTATGCTCATCCTAATCTCCCATAACAAATCATTCCAAAATCCTACTTATACGAATTTTTACATGAAAAGGAAAAGTATAAATCTAACTAACACCTGCAAAACAAAGGTTAGTTAAATCACACCGCACACATCACAAGCATGTATATTGGACTTATCACCCCACACATGGGTGACTAAGTCCACCTAGCCTATGGATTATGCAAAGGGTTATAAGCACCTGCAAGCAAGAAGCATTTATATTTTTATTTATGATAGCGCCCCTTAAGCACAATCTCTTACAGAAAAGAATAGTTAGACTGAGAATGTCCTATCATTAATTCTATGAGTATACACCATAACCTCTAGTCTAAACATTCATCACAAACAAAACAAACATCAAACCATGCACCTAACCTAAAGCTAGAAGTGGTGACTTAGGCTAATGTGTGTGCTTTGAAGGTTTGTGTGGTATGCTTAGCTATGACGGTTTAAATTCTCTAAGTGTGAAGAACATGTTCAACTTAGAGGAGGGTTTCATTTAAGTTGTTTAAGTGTTTGGGTTATTTTTATTTCATGTTTTAATTTTGTTTAAGTGAAACCTACAATTAATTACTAAGTTATGAAGAGAGGGAAAGAGAAGAGAACTTCTCTTTCCTTCCCTAACCTTAAGTAATTTTCTAAAGTAAGTTCATGTTTTAATTTCATTTAGATGAATATTTTGATTACATCTTTTAATCAATCCTAAGTTTAGACAAACTCTAAACAAACCTATTCAAAAAGAAATGCATTTTAAGATTAAGTAAAATGAATCAAAATCACATTACTTCATTTCTTTCCCAACATATATGACATGCATACGATGGACCCTAAGCATATCTATACATGAAATGAGAGTAGTTAACACACTTTATGATGCTAAGTAAGAAAATTTAGAAGTTGAATATGCATGGTTTTTCTTAAGTAGAAAAGGTTTCCTTATCCAAAATTTCACATACATACATGAAAGTAAGAAAGGCATAAGTGAGTATACCATTGTTAACCAGAGGTGTAAGGTACAAGACCTACTTAGGCTACTTAAAGCCTCACAACCTGGTGTCCAAACTAATATACCACTTTCCTTAAGTACTAACATGCATATAAAAGAAATGAAATAGAAAAGGAAGATGCAAAAGTTATTTAATAGATTTGTTTTGTTTATGCAATTTATGTATGTAAGTGTAAGTAACCCTTCTTAGATGGTAGCATAGGATGAATAGATATGAAATTAGGTGAGCATTAGGTCCCTTTCAAATGAACCTTATGTCTCACCAAAATTCCTATTCAAAACTATACCAACATGGGAAAGAAAGGAAACCTATACTAAGCATACCTTTATAATATTTCACATGCAAGCTTATAATTAAAGTATAAGTAGCATACTTTCAGATTTGATATTTCATTTATAAGTTTTAAAAATATTTTGGATTTAGTGATAATAGCCACTCATATTTTACTTTTAGCCAACACATGCACATTCGACATAAAGTAAACAATTTCATTTTAAAATTTGAAACATGAAATTATGAATGTGTGAATCACATGACATACAACTTAACATGTTGGGAAAGATCCAAAGCAATGAAAACATGTAAACAAACTAACTTTACTTAAATCCTAATGACATTCTAAAGGATTAAGAAAATTTTAGAATAAATCAAAGTGAATTTCAAAATGATTTTGTTTAGTTTGAAGTTTGATTTAATTTTAAAAAAGGTGAGATGAGTTTGTTGTTCCTAACCCATTCCCACATGTGTTTTGTATTTTTGTTTAATTTTAGATAATGAAATCCATTTTAAGCATTGATTAGGTTAAGGTATAAATTAAGTGGCTTAATTAACCCTTATACACCACCTTAGAAAATTAACTAAGTAATTATGAGCCAATGAGATGACATAAAACCCACAAGGTATTTAAATTTGTAATGCACCTAATAATGAAAAGGCCTAATGCAATTTGGCTCACAATTAAAAGTTAATTAAGCTAAGGGATTTAGCTTAAGTAATTTTAAAACACCCTTTCATACTAACTAAAGCTATTAAACATCTAAGAATCTACCCAAGGTACATTAATTAAGTTCTAGAGCTTTTTAGAATTTTTGAAAATTGATTAAGAGGGTGATTAATGAGTTAACCTTAAATAAGAGCGGATTAAGGAGAGAAAAGGGAGTTTATGGAATATCTTAGGGCAAATGCCACAAAATTATTCTATAAACCTCCTACTCACTGAATCTGACCTTAATCAAATCTAATCATAGGGTAAATCCACTAATCATACCTTAATTACCCTTAATTACATGAAAGAGGTAATTAAGGAATGAAATACTAATTTCCCCAATTGCACCCTCAATAAATCTCAAGAAAATTAGGGGAGGTAGAGGTCATCCCCTAAAATGAACCCTAGAAATTTGAGATTAATGATGACCTAATTAAAGGATAATTAGCTAATTAAGATTCCCAAAGAAACCCAAATTTAGAGAAAAGAGTAATTCAAAATCCATTGAAAACATTTTTTAAATATTCTAGATGAAGTTATTTATCCATAGCATTTTTCCTTTTATTTTTCTAATTTTTTTATGAAGAATTATGAATTTTGAAGATCCATGGATTAATTAGAATTAATTAATTAACTAATCCGCTTAATACTCACTCACGATGCATGCATGGTGGTGTGGTATGGTCGCTTTACACATGTCATGCTGTGAGGGTGTGACTTAAACATCACATCCCAAATGGAGATGGCGACGCATGCAATAATATCCTCGGTCATCCGATAAAAGATCAGAAGGCTAAGGATTCACCCACAGTTTTAAAAGCGAAATTGATTTCTAAAATGTTTTAAAAAATCTCAACCATCCATCTAAAATATGCGGATGGATGGCTGAGATGAGCCAAGTTCTTCCTTGAGGATCAATGGAGACCGTCCATGATCTAAGGGGAGATCCGAGCTCGATCTAGCATGGAATCATACAAAAATCAACCCACACCATCTAAGCATAATTACAAACCCATCCAATGGTGGATTTCACATGCCATGAATATTTCTTTCACAAAGCTCCAACACCTCCTAAGCTAAGTGGTCAAAAAATTCCATACCTCACCGGCGCTCGAGATCGCGAGGTAGCTTCGTCTAGTGGAGACGAAGCCCTGTTGAAATTCCTAGGCCTTGGGATTGAGGGGATCAATGGGTGGAACAACACCACTTCACTTGGGCTCAACTTTGATCCAATTGAGCTCTTCTTTATTATGTGGACTTCAATCAGAGCTTGGGCAAGTTTGACTTGACCCTCTGATGGAGTGTGCAAGAGTAATTGGATGGAGATCATAGAGGAAGTTGGCTAATGGATTGAGCTCCCTATTTTGCACTGCAAAAAGAATAATAGGAATTCAAATCCTTCCTAAGAAGCTTGGGAATGCTTTGAGGTGGTTTCTCGGGTTCCTAGGCTTCAATCATAAAGTGAGTGAATTGAAATTTCATTGAATTAGGGAGTATATCTCCCCTATGGAAATGACCTGACACCTCCTTTGTCATTTTGATCCAATTACTGAGATTGGGAGGGTTATTTTGGCTGTTAGATCTTTGTACATGGTCTAATTGAGGTGTTGAGTGGATTGGCAAACTCCCATGTGCATCAAATTGAGCTTAAGAGGGAATTTGAAAACTCAATTTCAAGCTATGTGGTTGGGTGGTCTATAGGCCAAATGGGCTGACCCAAACCATTGGGTTCACTCATCACTAAGTCCCTTGAGCTTTTAGGAAAGCCTCAAGTGATTGTGAAGAGGGTATGACCAAAATACCCATAGGCTAGGCCAAAATTTGTTCTATGGCCTAGGGGTAAAATGGTCATTTTGCTATTTTTCCAATTTGGATATGTTGGTATGTGGAGAAACTAGGTTTGGCCAAGTTTCATTGGATTTGGAATCCATTTGATAGGGTTTCGCTCATGTTGACCCATTTAGGTCAAAATGGGTCAAGTTGACCAATTGGTCAAATTGGGTCAAACCAAGGGTTGGGTCAAGTTCATATGACCATTTGAAATGTTTTGGTGGATTTGGTTTTGTTTAATTTGCTATATATTTAGTTTTGGCCCGTATGATTTCATTTAGGTCAAATGGGCCAAGTTGACCTATTTAACCCATTTGACCTATTTGAGGTAGGTCAAGGGTAGGTTTAGGTTAGGTTAGTCAAATGGATTGGATTGTTTTGTTTCCAATCAATTTGGGTTAAGTTCAATTTTGGCTCAACATGACCCCTTTAGGTCATGTTGAGTCTAAGGTCAATTGGGCTAGGTTGGGTCTAGTTGGCCAATTGAGGCTTTGGTCAAGTTCCACAAGTGATTTGGGATGAACTTGACCCATTAGTTTCAATCAATTTGGCTTAGATCAAGTTTTGACACATTTTGACCCTTTAGGTCAAAATGGGTCAACTTGGGTCAAGTGGCCAATTGGGCTAGGTTAGGCTCAAATGTTGGCTTGGTCAAGTTCAAACATAGGAGTGAACTTAGATCAATGGTTTCAATCAATTTGGCCTATGGTTGATTTTGGCTATGTAAGGTTTCATTTTAGGTTAAGTGTTGACTTGGTCAACCCTTAGGTTTGACTAGGTTTGACCCAATTTGATTGATTGATCATCCCATGTTGATCATGATCATATGAGGGGGAGTTTGGTTCCAATTTGGTTTGGTTAAAAGTTGGCTCATATGGTACTTTAGGTCACTTGGGTCAAGTGAGCTTAAGTGGGTCAAATGGCTTGGTCAAAGCTTGATTTGAAGTTGATTGATCTTGTATATGGACTCATGATTGAAATATAAATCCATTTACAAGTGATTTGAAGTCAAATGGGTTTTGATCCATTTGAAAATTTCATATTCAAAGGAAGAATATGAAATATTGAGCTCATGATTGATTGATACCATGAGAGAAAATCAAGAGTTTGGCTTAATTTGAAAGTGATTTGGCTAAGTTCAAGATTTTGACTTGAAAGGCTTATATTTGATTTTGAATGGATTTGAGTTTGATTTTTTTGAATTGGTTTTGATTTTTTGAATTTATATTTCATTTATATATGTGAATATAAATGAGAATATAAATGGATCATGAAAAATTTCAAGAATTTGAAGTGGTTTAATCATGATTTGGGTTAAAAGCCATTAAAGGAATTTAAAGGATTTAAGGAAATTTTAAATGAAATTTAATTTTTTTAATTGGATTTGATTGATTTATATTTATATTTCATTTATATATGAGAATATAAATGAGAATACAAATAAGTTTTGAGAAAATTCCATGAGTTTGAATAGGTTTGATCAAAGTTTAGGTTAAATCCATTAATGGGAAATTAAGGGATTTAAGGGAATTTCAAGGATTTTAAATTTGGAATTTAATTTGAGGGTTTGATTTGATTGATTTATATTTATATTTCATTTATATATGAGAATATAAATAAGTTTTGAGAAAATCCATGGGTTTGGGTTTGATCAAGATTTAGAGTTCATTTTGGCTAAGTCCTTTAATGGAAAATTAAAGGGACTTAAGGAAATTTTCATGAATTAATTTGGAATTTTGAATTTGATTTGATGGGTTTGAATTTACATTTCATTTATAAATGTGAATATAAATGAGAATATAAATGGATCATGAGAAAATATCAAAGATTTGAATAGGTTCTGATCATAGTTTTGGCTAAGTCCTTAAGGGAGGCTTAAGGACTTAGGAATTTTTGATAAATTTTGATCATGGGTTTCAATCATGGATTTGATTTGAGTTTGGAGAAAGTCAAATAGAACTGATTTAGGAGTTTGACTTGAGAGAAGGAAAGTGAGGTAAGGTTTAAGCTATGGGTAGGAGGTTTTCCTAACACCCCTAAGGCATAACCTATTCCTATGGCTAACTCTTCTAAGTCTTATAGGCTAGGGGAGTGTCTACCTAATCACTAGATGTGTCTTAAGACTAAGGAACTCTTAAAGTCTAAGAGAAGTCCTATGTCTAAGATGGAGGTTTTGAGAGCTCATTCTAAAAATGAGGTCAACAAGCCCAATGGGCATCTACTAAATGAAGCTTCCTCAATCATTGGAACCAGGTCCTAAGCTCCAAAGTGAGGTATGCCATTGAAACCGACCTTTAAAAATGGTTTGGAGCTTTTGAAGAAAAGTTGCATTTCATGAGATTTCCTTTAGATATCTTCATTTTGCTTCCCGATGGTGTGGAACGATTTGATCTCCATTCGAGCTCGAGTGAGCTGATCAATAACATGATGGACGGTCTTTATCTCACGCCAAGGAGATCATGGACCATCTATTCCTCATGATCGGAATGGACGGTCCTGATCAAACCATGCTTGATTAATCGAATTATTCATACTTAACCGCAGGTTTAATCGTGGTCATCCAATCTTTGATCGGACGGCTCACCAGAAAGCGCATCCGCCTTCGGCTGACTCAGCTATGTGATGTGATAACTAAAAAAACCAATCCCATGGCACCATGTGGAAAGCACATCGTGTCAGCGTGTGACATGGCGATAGGATTAGTGCTTCAATTAGGGTTAATTAATCCATTTTTAATGTTGAAACTTCCAAAATTCATAACTAATTGTAAAAAAATCTACCAAATACAAATAAGAGCTCATTCTAAAGGTATTTCAGAGAGGAATCCATTAAAAGTATTCTTAATTAATTTTAAGTTCTAATTTTGGCTTAATTAAGGTTTAATTAAAAACTTAATTAGCTTAATTACTCCTTAATTAATCATCAAATTGATTTCAAACTTTTTGAGGATGTTTAGGGAGATGATCTCAGCCTCTCCTATTTTTGTTGGAATTTATTGGTTGTTTAATTAGGAAAATTTATTGATTAATCCTCAATTACCTCCTTAACATAATTAAGTGATAATTAAGTATATGAATAATAATTCATTAATTATTTGGACTCTTACCTGAATAGTAAGGAGGCTTAGGGAATGAGATTGGGGCTTCTCCCTTAATACTTTCCATAATTTTTCCTTTCTTTTCAACCAAAAAAAATGTTAATTAATGATCAATTAATCAATCAATGTCTTAATTGGCTAAATTAAAACTCAAATTATATGAATTCATGCTTGATTAAATGTATAACTTATGGAATTAGGTTTTTTCCAACCTTTTCCCCTTAAGTCCATCTCATTTTGAAAAGATAATCAAAAGTTGATAATTAAGAAAGAGAAAATGAATTAATGGATTAATCCTTTGATCGATTAAATTAAATTTTTAATTAAATCTAATTTCCCTAATTAATCCTTAGGTAGTTCTTTAGGTGTTCAATAACCTAAAGAGAGCTAATTAAATTATGGTTAGCTCACATGTATGAGAAAACCATAAAAGTAATTAAGTGAGTTCCTTAAGCTTAATTAATTAATGATTGTGAGCTAATTGCATTAGGCCCCTTTCATTTCATTGGAGCATTGCTAGTCACTTTTCAATTTATTTGCATATCATATTAGCTCATAATTGTTTAATTAATTACCTTAAGGCAACATAGGTAAGGGTTTAATTAATTGATTTAATCCATGCTTTAACATAATTCATAAAATCAACATAATTGCTTTTCATTAAATTAAATTAATTCACATATGGGGAATGGGATTAGGATTAACATCTTTTCACATTTCTAAATAAAATAAAACATGAAAAATGGTATTAAGGAACTTTGGTTTGTTTTAAATGATCTTATTTAATATGATTGTCCTTAAGAATTAATTAGATTGAATGAAATTATGTGCTTATGTTCATTTATCTCTTTCAATTATATTAAATGTTGTATGCCACTTGTAATCATGCATTCATCCTTTTCAAAAAATTAATTAAATAAAATGACTTATTTTATGTAAAGTTGCATGTGTTGGCTTAAATTAAAAATATGTGTGGCTATTATTACTATTAAATAGAAAATTAATTTTCAAACTGTATAAATCAACGATAACACATAGAGTAATGATAATTATGAGTATTTATAAGCTTGTATGTGCTTACAACTTAGAACATGTGATATGAAGTTCCCTTTTTTCTTTAATCTTCATGAATTCACATAAGGATACGAATATTATCAAGTGTATAGTTCAATTGAAAAGGACACAACACTTGCTTGGGTTTATTCTTATGTATATCTATGTCAAAATTTAGATAAAATTTTAGCTCACATGTATAAATAAATCAAAATATAATAATTGCATGATTTACATTCTTATAGTTGTTTGTATACTCATGAGTATTTAAGAATACCAGGTATATTTAGTCTGAACGCAAGGAGATGCATGGCTTTAAGTAACCCCAAGGAGGTTCCTACCTCATTCTCCTAGTCAAACAATGGCAAAGTACTTGCTTATAACTTTTATACACTTGTGTGCCCATTTAACTAATGAGTAAAAATCTCACCTTATTCCATATGCATAATTCAAAACAAAAAATATAATTTTTGCATGATTTCCATTCTTATAGTTGTATATACATCCACATGTATTTGAGAATATATCTAGTTTGGACACCTGGGAGGCACAAAGTAGCAAAGAGGTTCCTACCTCATTCTCCGTCAAACAATGATGAGGTACTTGCTTAAAAATTTCATACATTTGAATGTGTATTTATCTAATGAATGAGAATCCTTTTTTTATAAAAATCATTCATGCATCCTATATTTAAGTGTGCTAAAAACATATTGTATGCATATATATGTTTAGGACTTAATCATATGCATGGTACATATGATGGAAAGAAATCAACAAACATGTGTTGTGTCATAGTAATTAACTTCAATTAATCTTAAGATTTCTTTCTTATTGAATAAGATTATTTAAAGTGAATCTAAACTTATGAATAATTAAAATATATATTAAGTCTTTCATTAAAGAGAATTGATTAATTAATATGTTTTAAATGTGGCTTAAGGTAGGGATAAAGGTTTAGATTTATTAGGTTTTATAGTTTAGGTTTATTTTCTAGTTTATTTAATTACTTTAGGTTTAGGTTTAGGTTTAAGGTTTAGGGTTTTATGTTTTTTGCTTTTAGGGTTTAGGTTTAGGGTTTAGTGAGGCTTTAGAGTAAATGGTTTTAGTGGAGTGTAGGGTTTAAGGTTTAGGGTTTTATTTTGAGAGTAGTGGGAGTTAATGATTAGGGTTTAGGTTGGGGTAGATTAGAGTTTAGGATTTAGGGAAGGTTTAGGGTTTATGGAGAGGTTTAGGGTTTAGGATTTAGTGAGTGTGATGGAGTTAGTTAGACATGGGTCTGGATAGAGTTTTAGGGGTTTAGGTATTTTTTATTATTTTATTTATTTTAATTTAAAATTAAGCAAATGATTTAGATATTTATTTATTTATTATTTATTTAATTTATTTTATTTATTTTATTTTATTAGTTTAGTTTATTTATTTTAATGTTTATTTATTTTATTTAGTTTTCATTTAGTTTATTTTTAGGTTTAGGTTTAGGTTTATGTATAGTTTAGTTTATATTTTATTTTATTTTAGGTTTAGGTTTTATTTTTAATTTTAGGTTTAGGTTTAGGTTTTTATTTTATTTTTAGGTTTAGGTTTAGGTTTTATTTTAGGTTTATTTTATATTTTAGGTTTATGTTTATTTAAGTTTTCTTTATCCATTTAGTTGGGATTAGGTTTAGAGTTAGTTTATTTTTGGTTTAGGTTTTATTTATTTTAGTTTAGTTTATATAGTTTAGGTTTAGGTTTATTTTATTTTATTTTAAGTTTAGGTTTTTTTTTGGTTTAGTTTAGGACTTTTAATTTTAGGTTTTATTTTAGGTTTAGTTTTATTTGTTTTATTTTATTATATTTTAAGTCTATTTTATTTTATTTTAGGTTTATTTTATTTTATTTAAGTTTTATTTTTTAGTTTAGTTTAAGTTTTCTTTATTTTATTATAGTTTAGTTTTTATTTTTTTTTTTTTAGGTTTAGTTTAGTTTTTAATTTATTATATATTTTTATTTTATTTTGGTTTAGGTTTTATTTATTTTATTTTGATGTTTTATTTAGTTTAGGATTAGGTTTTTTTTTTGGGGTTTAGGGTTAGTTTAGGGTTTAGGGTTTTAGGAAATTAGGAATTTTATTGCCACAAAGAAAAGTAAAAGTCCTTACAGGGTAAATCTCTAAACTAATGATCAAAGAGCTACAATAAGTCCTAAAGAGAAAACCCCTAACTATTACAATAATATAAGAAAAATAACAAAAAAAGCAAAAGCAAAACAAAATTAACAACAACAATCGATCCATGTGCTAATAGCAACATCCACTAGGTCCTTTTGATACCAAAGAAGATCCACTGCAAGATTCTTCCAACCTATAAAGAAATCTGCAACATACTAATGAAAGGATGAGTATAATTAAGCAAGCATAAAGAGTATGAGCAAAGAAAAGGAATAAAGAAAAGAAAAAGGCTCGTGCTCAATTACAATCATCTCAAGAGAAACACTATATGTAAGCATCCAAACCTCCGAAGAAAGGTTACAATTATATATAGTGCTACCAGCCAAAAGAATATAAGGAGGGAAATATCAAGGCCATCATTGCTAGCATACCTATTATAGCCCATCATCCCAAGTCCATCATCTGCAAGGTCAAACTCCTCCAAGCAAGACATAATACTAACCATAAAGCTACCAAAATAAATAAGCCCAATAAGGCAAAAAATCAACCAACCATCGTGACAATAGAAGTACAAGAGAACACCACCAAAGCCACCACCAAAAGGAATAATAACATCAAAGGGAGCAAACATCATGACCTAAACATAAAAAAAACCAAAACCAAAAGAAAAAAATAATAGCTCATGTCCTCCACAAGCAAACAGAAAGGCGAAGGTTGTCACCCAAACAAGAAAAGGGAAGCGAGAGAAGAGAGGAGTACCATAGTAGAGGCCAACCATCATGTCACCAATAGCAAGAAAGAAAGGCCAAAATAGCCACCCATCCAACCAACCCAAAACAAAACCAACAAACCCGCCACCAACATAGCCTCCCACCAACCAATGATCATAGAAAATCCAAATTAGTGAAAAGACCAACAACATCCATCATGCCAAAACCACCCAAGATCAGGAAAAGGGTAGAAGCAAACAAATCCACCAAACCCAACCAAAGCAAAATAGATCCGTAAGGTGAATAGCCACCAAAATAAAGTGGAGCAAAGATCAAGACCAACTAAAACCCATCCATCGAGCAACAGATAATAGGAACACCACCAAAGACAATAGCAAAAAGGAGCAAAAATATCAATGAGTGCAAGCATCATAACCATAGCCAAGTTAGGCACCAATACACCAAACCAAGTCACCATATCCCAAAGAAAAATAATAGCCACTAAATAGCCATCAACCAGCCAACCCAAAATAATAACAAAAACAAAAGCAGCTACATCCAAGAGATGAGGACCATTAGATGAAGAGGCCGAAACCACAACCAAAAGATACAAAACCAAACCAGCAAAACTAACCACCAAACCCAATCCAAAAAAAAAGAAATAATAGTCAACAAATAACCTCCAACTTTCCAAATCCAATCCAAAATTAGACCACTAACAACCCCTCTGATCTGGCATCAATAGAAGTGGATAAACCAGCCAACTCAGCCACCTAGCCAACCAACCCAACATAGCCTACCCCCATCCACCACGGAGAAAAAAATCCAACTTAAAGGAACTCTAGATATGGCAAATCCCATACAAAAATAGTAGGCAAAGCCACCACCCAAATGAAGGTAACCAAAAATAACCAAGCAACAAATCATCCATCTAGTAAAAACAAGATCCACCAGTCAAAAAAAACCAAAACAACCTAGGAAAAAACAAGAACCACTGGTAGCAACCAAAGGCCAACCCAAAAGCAAGAGCTCAAAACAAAACACAGCCCAAGAGTGAAAATAAGCAAATGGCCACAACCCAAAGAGGGTTTAACAAAGAGTAACCAAAAGCAATGGCTCATCAAAAACCAATAGAAAAAAACCAAGCCAAACAATTTATAATCTAAGATAAGGTAATCCGGTGTTAATCAGAATGACCAAACCCCTTAAAGTTTAGACAAATTTTGATTGTCAAATAAAGTGAAATCAGTTAAGTTGGCACCTAAAGTAGTCAAGAAATCAACACAAGCATTACCTTCATGAAGGATATGGGAAATTTTATAACAAACTTGAGAAAGAAGATTTACAGTATGATTGAGAAGATAAAATAAATCAGCATTTCTGTTATATTAGAGTTTATCAAAAAAAAAAGAGTGCATCAACTTCAAGATGTTGAGAAACCCTTATTCAAATAAATTTCAATAGCTTTATTGATAGCCATAAGCTCAACATAGATAAGAATAGGCTTTAAGAGGATAGGCAAAAAAGAACAAATGACAAGTACCTTTAGAATTCCTAAGAATACCACCACAACCATATTTATTGGAAGCAATAGAACCATTAGTATTTACTTTAATCAAATTTTTTTGGGTTTGATTCAATGGATAAAGCTCTTTGATAAGAGTCAGACGCGTAATGATACCCAATTTTTTAGCCACAAATTTATAGCTTGTAAAAATGAATGTTACTAATAAGATTGGCATTAAATGAGCTTGAATTTTTTCTTTGGTTCTAGCTAGATCCTTTTATGGCTCATAGAATACCACAATATTTAGCATCATTTCTATCCATCTAGATGAACCGGTAAGGGAAATAGCAACTAGAACTTGATATGACCTTTCATAATTTTTTTTGGAAATAGACTTCAAGAAGTTGATATATGGAAAGAGAGCCATGAAAAAAGTTGGTATTAAATAAATCAGCTTACCATAACCATAATTTAGAAGTAATAGCACCATTGAAAAAAACATGATTAACATTTTCAATGATATGAAGCACTTTATAAAACATTATTATTCTAGAGCAAAAAGTCCACAAGAATAAAGTTATTCAAAATCCTTTAAGCTAAAATCGAATAAGAAATGGGAATGATATTGTTCCATAGTTTAATGAAAACATTAGAGGAGTTTTGCTTATCTCTATTAAAATTCCAAACCTCTTTAAGAACAAAATCACCATTGTAAGAAAGCTTAAAGAGAATTTGGTCAGGTTTGTTAGAGAAAATAAGGATATTTCTAAAGTTATCTAAAAGAGAAATAGGGATATAATTCTCAAGTTTATTTTTGTTCCAAGTGTTGTTATGCCAGAAAGAGTTAACTTTGATAGTTGCGGTAGAGTGGGTACATAAAAAAGAGTCAATAGAGCCATTACCAATCCAATTGTCTTGCCAAAAGAAGAAGAAGAACCGAATGAATACCCCAACATATTAAGGGTTCAACCCATTTAATGAAGCAAAGCCTTTTCCAAACCATAGTCACCAAATTTATAAGCATAGATAAGAGGGTGTTTACCTTGGAAATATTTTTTCATCATAAAATTAGCCCAAAGGCTATCATTCTTTCTAAAATTCCACCAGAGCTTATGAGAGAAGGCATTAATAGCTTCATTAATCGGTTTGCAATCGAGACCACCTTCACCCAAGGGACCAGAAAATTTATGCCAAGAAGTCCAATGCATTCTTTTAGTAGAATTATTGGATCCCATAAAAAATTTATTAAGCAAGCGATCAATTTTGATAAGAGTAGCATTAGTGGGAATAATAGTTTGAATCAAATAAAGAGGCATTGAATTGAGAGTGCTTTTAAGAATAGTGAGCCTACCACCAAAGGAAAGTAAGTGAAATTCCTAAATAGAAATTTTATTTAAAATTTTTTGAATTAACTCATCAAAAAGATGGGATCAGTTCACATTTAAAAAAGAGCACCCAAGTACTTAAGAGGAAGGTGTTGATGTTTAAAGTTAGTGATAATTTTATTAATTTTATTATTGGAGATGCTTAAAGAAGTAATAAAATAGCTTTTGTTATCATTGATGGATATACCACTTTCTTTACCAAATTTATTTTAAAAAAATCTTGAGATTCTTGATATGATAAATAGAAGCATTGCAGAAAATAATGAAATCATCTGCAAAGCTTAAATGAGAAACAAGAAAACCACCAAGAGTTTTATAATACATATTAGGATTATTTAAGAATAGATCATTGATGCTCTTAGAAAAGTACTCAATAACAATAATAAATAAGGTAGGAGATAGAGGATCCCCTTATCTTAGGCCATGGGAAGAAGGAAAGAAGCCCAAGGCTTCCCATTAAGCAAAATAGAAAACTAGGCACTATTAATACAATTTTAATAAGAAATAAATATATCAAAACCCAAATAAATTCAGAATATGGATAAGGAAATCCCAAGAGATATTGTCAAAAGCTTTGGTAATATCTAATTTGAATAGAATATTGCCACCTCTAGTCTTAACATCTAAATCATGAATTAATTCTAGCAAGGAATATTATCATAAATAGATCTACCTCTAACAAAAATAATTTGGTTTAGAGAGATAATCCTATGAAGTAAAGGACTGAGCTTGTTGGTTAGAATTTTGGAAATTAGCTTATTGAAGAAAATGCAAAAACTAATAGGTCTAAAATCACTCCAATAGTCTGGATTATCTTTCTTTGGTAACATAATAAGAGCTAAAAAATACCTAGGAAAAGGATTACCATTAAAAAATCAACCACAGACTCAACCAAATCATTTTTAATAATAAACCAGCATTTTGAAAAAATTGGGTAGTGAAACCCTCCGACCAGCAAAATCTATGTTCATGATTAAGAACTTTAAAATTTCTTCTTCATTCGATATAATAGTAAGAAAATCATTGTCATTATTATTTATAATAGAAGGAATCAAGTGCGATTTAGAAATAGCTTCATAAAAGTAGCTCTTATTAAGCATATTTCTAAAGCAATTAATGGTCAAATCCTTAATAACATTATTCTCTGTAATCCATTCTCCATTATCATATTTAATTTTTGAATATTATTTAAAGCTCTTTTGATTAACTAAAGCATGGAAATATCTAGTATTTCTATCATCATCTTCAATATGTTTGCTAGTAGCTTTTTGGCACCCATATGTCCTTAATCTTAGTAGGATCGTAATGAGACTTCAAGATCATAAACTAATTTTTTCTATTTCTTTGATATTAGCAAAAGGTTTTTAAAATAATGCTTATTCCAAATTTTGTTTAAGTCTTTTAAGCTTAAACCAAAATCTATTCATCCCATAATCAAATTGTCGATGTAAGGGAGCTTTCCAATTGTTAGCAACATTAAGGAAATCAGTATGCTGAATCCACATGTTCTAAAATCTAAAATGAAAGAAATTTTTTAATCTATTAGAGTTATCTTTAGTAGAAACCAAAAGAGGAACATGATCCATAACATTCGCTTAAATGATCGACAAAATAATAGGCCATTGAGTAATCCAATGAGTATTAAAAGAATATGGTCCAACCTTTGCCAAAGTCTAGAGTTTTGCCAAGTAAAATTTGAACACTTAAAGCCAATATCAATCAAATTCAATCAAGGATCATATTGGAAAATTATTCCATGGAATGAATATTAGAGAGAAACCACCACTTTATTCAAAAATATAATAAAATAATGTTGAAATGCCCACCAACAAACCAAGGTTTATTGAGAGGTAGCAAAATTCCTCAAATTTTCCCAAGGAAGATTTCTAGATCTATTACAAGATGCATAGCAAAAAAGAGCCCAAAACACAATAGTCACCATAAGATTTTTGAGCAAGCAACTTGTTGAAAATCATCAAGAATAGAAGCCTCCACAAAATTATTCCAAAAACACCAAATTTTATTACATTAGAGAAAAATTTATTGAAATCATTCTAGCAACATGGTTAATTTTGTTTGCATGAATTAGAGGCTCCAAAATAATAAGTAAAGAAATATTATGAATATGACAAAGGTTTCCAATACAGTTATGAATAGAGAGGGTGCTGATCCCTCTAACATTCCAAATAAGAAAATTAAACATAAGTAAAAAAAAGGGGTCAAGAAAAGGTTAATTATTAGAGGAGAGAGAGGATTCAATAGATCTAGTGTTTATGGAAAATTTGGGAGGGAAGTTTTTAACATGTTTTTTATTTTTAGCATGATAACTTTTGGAAACCATTTTTTTTCTCATAAAATCATCATCTGGGAAGGATTTAACAACATTTGTCACAGATTTAGTGGAAGTCTACTGAAAAGAAGTGAGTTCTCCTTCCATTGCCATTAATTAAAATGAAAAATGGGTATAGCATGTGAGGGACCAAATAGATTTATTAAGAAGGCAAGTGTGAACATCAAGCCCTTCTTCTTATACCTAGATTAGACAAAACCAAATCTTATTGAGAATTTAAATCATCTTGAACTAAAGTAAAGTCGTTTTCAAACTAATATCAAGAGAAACCAAAGCCATATTCTCCATTGAATTGAATGATGCATAACATTGATATCCTCATTAATATTTTCAATTAAAGCTTTAATTTCATCAATCAAAATTGCTAAGGATGTGGGGATCGACTCAAAGAAAAAGAATCATCATCCAAAGGTTTTGAGAAATTATTATTTTCCACATTAGAAACCTTCAATAAAGAAGTAAGCATAAAAACAACCTTATTAGGAACATTCAATGAATCCTTTTTTTAACTTTTTGATATTTAATAGTGGTTTGGGTTAGGAACAATAGTTTCCTTAATAAGAATTTTTTTTTTAGGTGAGGATGCAATGAAACATTCATAGGAATTTACAATGAGAAGAAAGACAACAAAATTTTCAAAATCAACTTTCTACATATAACCATAATTTTAGATCCCAACTAGATTTCTTTGGGGTGTTTCTAGTAATGTCTAATTCAACAAGGATTCTAGCCGTAGGTCGAGATTTTGTAACCTTTGATCAATTTGCAATACCACCAAAATAAAGCACCACAATAAAAAAAGAATTGATGATTAATGAAATGAAATATTGGGAAGAGAAATCCAAACCAATGATTGGGGATTCTTCCTAATATCAAATAGTGGAATCCATTTAAGCAACCTCATTTGGCAATTGAAAATAAGAATGAATATAAACATGTGAGTAATCCAAATCATTAATTGAATCAAAATGTGTGGGATCAATTAAACCCATCGTAAAAGCACCCAAAAGTTTCAAACTATGAAAGAAAGAGTGAATGTTTTCCATCCCTATGAAGAGTAAACTTTCCAACCAAAGTAAATTCAAATAGCTTAACAAGCTTTTCCACAATCATCAGAGCACATAACCACAAGCATGCCTCAAAAAGAAGTCAAAATAAGTGGACTCACTGAAAAGCTATCCTTACCAGAGGATGTCTTTCAATGATTTTGTAAAAGCCAAGGTAGTTGATGCCCTAGTAGGATCCATTGGATCCATCGATTTCCCCCATGGAATCATCGGGAAGATGCCAAGCCATGATGTCACTCCATGTAAAACACAAAAGTGGCTAGCGACCATCGATTACAGAAGGAATCTAGTGAGAATCATGCCAAACAACCATTAAGCAGTGGCCAGAAAGCCAAAATGAGGGGAAAAGGGAATCGCCACAAGTTGAGGGCTCTGAGGGTGAAGGTTTTTTTTTTTTGTTTAGTTTATTTTTATTTTTTTATTTTTAGGTTTATTTTAAGTTTAGGGTTTAGGGTTTGGTTTAGGTTCAAGGTTTAGGTTTAGGTTTTAGGTTTTATGGTTTAGGTTTAGGTTTTATTTTAGGGATTTAGGGTTTAGATTTAGGGTTTAGAGTTTAGTTTAGGTTTAGGGTGGTTTTTTAGGTAGGTTTAGTTTAGTTTAGGTTTTGGTTTTGATTTTTTTTAAGCGAGAATAAATTCAAATTCAACATTTCTTCTTTCATTTCATTAACCAAGTAACAATGTTGACCTCACTTTTGGAGTGAGTTCTCAACCTCTTCTTA
The DNA here is from genome assembly GCA_021442155.1 of Cymbidium sinense. NCBI lineage: Eukaryota > Viridiplantae > Streptophyta > Magnoliopsida > Asparagales > Orchidaceae > Cymbidium > Cymbidium sinense. The sequence goes on along the minus strand of JAKCPB010000842.1, from coordinate 30,509 downwards.
GACCTAGGAACCTTCTAGACACTAAGGTTTTCTTAGTCATAAGACACTTAGAGATTATGTGAACACTTGACCTAAGCCTAGAGACTTAGAAGGGTTAATCATGATTAGGCCATGCCTTAGGGACTTAGGAAAATCACCCTATAGCCTAAACCAAATCCATGTACAATTTCTTAAATTCAATTCAAATCCAAATTTCCAACCAAACCTCAAACTCAATTTCAAATCCAAATTCAAGTCCAAACTCAATTCCAAATGAAACCCAAGTTCAAATCCAAACTTGAAATCCTTCCTAAGCCCTTTAATCAACCTTCATATAACCAATATTCCATCCATTTCAATCCAAACTCATTTGATTTTCTTATAAATCAATTGTACCTTCAATTATCTTATGAAATATAGATGAAATATAAATTCAAATAGCCAATACCAAATCAAAATCAAATCAAAACCCAATTTAAACCCTTTCTTGAACTTGGCCAAAACCATCTAAATCAAGCCAAAATCAATGGATTTTCTCTTGAATCAATCGCCTTCAATCATGTATCCAAATATAAATAAAACCTACAATCATTCAATCAAACCAAAATCAAGTCAAACCCAACCTAGCTATTTGATTTGAAATATTCAAATGAACCAAAACTCATTTGAATCCAAACCAATTGTAATTGAATTTATATATCAATTTCAAATCTATATAAATCACTCAACTAAATCTAATTGATTCAATTGACCCAAAGTGGCCAATTTGACCTACATGAACCAAAATCCAATTCAATCCAAATCAAAGTGAATTAATCCATTCCAAACTTCATGATTGATTAGATGATCAAATGATATGGGTCAAACCAAGTCAACCCAGCTACCAAGTCAACCCTTAAGCCTATATGAACCCAAACTAGTCACATAAGCCAAATCCATCAAAACTAATGATTCAAATCAACTCAAAATCAACACTTAAATATGACTTGACCTTCAATTGAGCCAAACCTAGCCCAAGTTGACCCAAATTGACATAAGGGGGTCAAATTAGACTAAACCCAAATTAAATCCAAATTAAATCAAACCAAAGCATACAATCCTCTCCAAATAGTCATATGAACTTGAAATAACCTTTGGTTTGACCCAATTTAACCAATTGGTTAGCCTAACCATTTTGAGCTAATTTGACCCAAATGGGTCAAATTGTGCCAAACCTACCAAATGAACTCCAAATGACATGAAATTTGGTCCAACTTTTTTGACTCATTTCAAATCTACCAAAATCAAATTTAATGCCAAATGACTACTCTACCCTTAGGCTAAGGGTATCACATAAGACCAAAAACCTATGTAAATGGTCTTTTCTATTCCTTGGCCACTTGGCACTCATCAATTGTTCCACCTAGGCTCTAAGGACACTATCTAACCTAACCTAAGAGGTAGTTGGGTCAGCTATGACTAATGGGGAGGTGAAATCACCTCCCTTCCCCCATTGGAACACTTGGCATGAAGGACCTCCACTTCCCATTGCTAGGAAACCCATTGTCCTTCATAACAACCACCTCCCATGCCTTGGCCAACCAAATTAAGCCACCTAAGAAGAATCCTAACCACCCCAAGCCAAGGACACTTGGAGCCAAAATCACCATGAATGAGGTGATTTTGGCCATTGCAAGAGATAGAAAATAGAGAGGCAAAAACTCTTCCACACACACTCATTTCACTCTCTTAGAGCTTCCAAATCAACCATCAACAATTCACACTTGGTTTTTGAGCAAAAGCCATCAAAATCAAGTGGATTCCGATGAGGAAGCAGAGGCAATTGGTGGATACATTATTCAAGTGAAGAGCCCACATTTTGAAGCTTCTTCTTGCACTTAGAGCATGCTTGGATCATCACCATCAAAAAATCATTCTCGGTGAGATAATTTTCAAGAACCATAGCCGCCTTTTGTTTGTGATAGTTTTTGCTTGATTTTAGGAATTTCTTTTAGATTACCCTTGCATTTTTTTATTTTGCATCATCCCCACCCATTTTGAGTAATTTCCAGCAAAGATCGCTATGAAATAGAGCTTAAAATGAAGTTTTTCGTTCAATTTTTTTGCAAGAATCACAAAAATCTTGCTCGGAATAGTGTTCCTTCCGCCTCTTCCACCGGATTGCCCTCTAGCCATCTAAACTCTCGTTCAAGGAGGTAAATTCCTTAGATCGCACAAATCATGTAATCTGGATAGTTCGATCACTTGGATCGTGCGATTGATCTAGATCATCGAGGATGTGACGACGATCTTATTTGCATATCCTTGTTTGTATTCTCACACCGCTGATGTGGCACGCACTGCGCCACGCGGGTTCCACATGGTCCACCAATCACGTGCGCTTACCGGGTTAAGTAAGATATTAGGGATTTTTTGCTTTTTAAAAATTAATTAAAAACACTTGAAACATCAAAAATTCAAAAAAAATAAAATTCTTGACTAAAAATTGCAAATAATGGTTCGTTGAATTTGTTTTTCCGAGATGAATCCAATGAATCCAAAAGCCCAAAATTTCACTAAATATTTTGAGCTTAATTTAAGTTTTAGGAAAAATCAAATTTTATTAATTAAACTAAAACACATCGATTGATTTGAAATTTTTTAGATATTAAAAGTGAGCTTAAAATCTTCCTACCATACAAATTTCAAGTTAAAAGGATTTTTGGATTGGGAGATATTACATTCTAAATTTTAAATTGTAAAAAAAAAATTAATGGAATTTATAAAAATCATGGAAAATCATTTAAATCTGAAACTTTGGAAAATTATAACAAATCATAGAAAATCATAAAATGTCTTTCTCTTATCACCGTGGTTAAAGAAAAAGGAAGACCATCTTATCGAGTAGTTGTCTTCAATTATGACACTACAACTTGAAGTTGAATCCCCTAAAGTATACAATTAGATGACTTTAGGGAGTTTCTAGTTTGTAGTAAAGCATCATGGGATAACAAGGATTGATCTAAAAGAGATTAAAGTGACATTAGAGATGTAGCCTCCAACATTCTACTTAACAAGAGAAAGATTTCAATTAATGTTGAATATAGATGATTTAAACTCTTTCAAAGTTAGTCTATCTCAAAACTTTTTAAATCAAGATTCTAATTTTGGTTGTTGAAAGGCCTACCTTGGTGCTTCAAAGGAAGGAAAGTAGTTTAAACCACTATGATAGGGAGCCCGATGCTTCCAATCAGGGCTCTATTTAAAGAAATACCATCCTTAAAATAATATTTTGAAAATAATTATCATCAATAAAATCCTATCTTTCCATTCATCAAATCACTTCTTCAGAAGCATTATTTGCTTATTTGAAATCTCCATGATGTGTTTAGATAGTGTAAGATAACAAAGATCCTATCCTTCATCAACAAAACACAAACTACACATGATTCTCGCTATGAGGATAGGTGTAAGAGAACCCAAGAGGCATCTTATTTTGACTAGTATAACAAAGTTAGGTGTAAGAGAACCGAGTGACATCCTTTCTTGGAGTCACATTGCCCTCTAGCACCATTTCATCTACTCTTGATGTGTTTAGGGTAGGTGTAAGGAACTCAAGCGGCATCCTATCCTTCATCAATACAACACAAACACAAACTACACACAATCACATGAACAAATGCACATATTTTGTCTCGGACTACTTTGATGTGAGATAATGCCCCCTGCGGCCCTTACTTATTAGCTCCTCTAGGTCGAACGCGGTTATAGTGAATCACCCGTGGTCCCTTGTTCAGAGGATGTAAGTTTGTATGCTTTCCTTCACTTAACTACACACTAATGAGCACCTTGGTAGCCTTACTACGCTGGTGTTACTACCCTCATGTTGGCTCCATTTAAGAAGATGTAAGTCTGCGCCTTCTTCTTAAACTAGCCATCATGAACGACTTGTTGAGTATATCTAACAATCACACATACAGATCTTTTATCTTGGGCTACTTTGATGTGGGATAATGCCCCCTACGGTACTCACTCATTAGATGCTCTAGGTCGGGCTTACGTGCTACCTCGCTAGTGCGTCAGCCTAGTGGTCCATTATTTAGGAGAATGTAAGTCTACTACACTTTCCTCCCTGACTTGGCCATTACACACGATGAGTGCCTTGTTAGCATGGTAGCCTTATGACATGGAAGCTACCTTCATGTTGGCTTCATTCAAGAGGATATAAGTCTACTATACTTTTCTTCTTGGACTAGCTATCATGAACTAACTTGGTCAAGTAGTGGATTAGGTAAGCCCCCACACCTTTCTTCTTGACTACTTCAAGTCCATCCTTCAGTGACACCCCTACTTAGTAGTCACCCTTAAGTTGGGTTCAACTTATGTAACAATGGATCACCCAGTGGTTGTTCCCCACTTTGGAAGATGTAAGTTTGCTATGCTTTCTTCTTAAGTACAGCCGTTGTACACTGACGGGAAGCCCTAAGTTAGATAGCACCTATTGAGCTGATGATAAACTATCCCAACAATCAGTTCCAGTTTACGGAGATATAAGTCTACATGCCTTCTTCTTAGAATGATTATCACACACCGACAAGAACCTTAGATTGGTTGGTGTTCGCTATGCTGAGAGTGACCCACCAGGTGGATACACCACTCATAGTAGATGTAAGTCTACTACACTTTCTCTTTGAGTTGGCCACCATACACCTACAGGCTTTCTTATTTATAGGGTCCAGGATAATGCCCCTAGTGCACCTCCCTTGTGGGCACTCTATTTGGATCACATATTTTGTAACCTCATTTTGACACTATCTGGGTTACTACGGGATTGGACAATCCCTCTTTCCTAGTAACCACCACTGTGGTTGGAGATTCTATTTCGCAGATGCGTAGATTCTCCCTTGGTCTAATAAATCTAAGATAGGTCTAGGCCAACATAGTCCGTAATAATGAAAATATAACAATATATATATATATATATATATATATATATATATATATATATATATATATATATATATATATATATATATATATATATATATATATATATATATATATATTCTTGATGAGGAATTAATGCCCCCAGTGGCACCTTTCCCAAGCAAGCATCCTATTTTTAGGGCAGTGTCAGCAAAACTCCCTATAGGAATAGCCTGACTACTCATGAGTTGAGATAAGTTCTCCATGGCACTCTCGCAATAGTCACTCTTAAGTCAGATTCAATTTGTTATGCCACCAACAGGTTACCCCGATGGTCATCCTAGCTTTGGAAGATGTAAGTCTGCTACACATTCTTTCCAACATGACCGTTGCACATCGATGGGCAGCCCTAGGTCGAGTTAAATTTGTTGCGCATCCAATGGGTCACCCATGCAATTGTTCCTCCTTAAAGATGTAAGCCGCTTTGTCCAAAGAAAAGTTGCTGCACACAAAAGGCACCACTTAGGTTGGATAGTCCTACCCTTCGATCGATAAACTACCCCTTTAGATCTATAAATTTGAGATAGGCCAAGGACGACATAGCCCCTTCTCAGTGCGGTCCATCGCACACTGACAGGATCCATCAAATGAAATTAAAACAAATGAAAACAAACCAAATCAAATTAAAATAAATGTAAACAAACCAAATTAAATTAAAAAAAAATCAATGAAATTAATGAAATTAATCTTAACTACATTTGAGTTGACATAAGTCCCCTAGCAAAGATTCACTCAAGCCTGTGTCGTTTGATTTGTTGCAGATCCAACAGATCACCTCAGTGGTTGATTCCTACTTTGGAAGATGTAAGTCTACTATGCTTTCTTCCTAAGTACAACCGTTTCACACTAATAGGCAACCCTTTAGGTCAGATAGTCCTACCTTGTGGCTGGTAGACTATCCCTTTGGATTTGTAAATTTGAGATAGGTCAAGTACACACCCTTCTAAGTGGGTCCATCACACATTTACATGGTCCATAATAAATTAAATTCAAAACCAACCTTCCTAATAGAGTCAAATTAAAACATTTTGAACAAACCAAACTTATTCTTAGCGAGGCAAATCAAATTAATCTCCTAGTGGAACCATAAGAAATACCATCAAACTCTTATCCCCAATGGATAGCTGAACGCTTCCCCAATGGAAGGCTCACATTCCCAATTTCTTGATTATATTCTGGATACACACCCAAACAAATCATATTCACAATCAAACTCAAATCCATATCCCAATGGATAGTTTGAACCGCTTCAGTGGAAGGTTCACATACTCAATCCAGATTCCATCCGCTCTCTATGCCCTTGGCATAAAAAGAGTTGCTTTGCACTATGATCGTGATTCTATCTACCTTCAAGTTTAGGTATAGATTTTTTGTTAGTGTTTGTAGTCTTTTTTGGATGTTGTGATCATTTTGGTCAATGACACGTGGTGTGCCTTGTTGGACACCACACCTATTGGGGGGGTCCTTTATTGACCTCACTTTTGAGTGAGTTCTCAACCTCCTCTTCTTAGACCTAGGAACCATCTAGACACAGATTTCTTAGTCATAAGACACTTCTAGAGAGTAGGTGAACACTTAACCTAAGCCTAGAGACGGGTTAATTATAGGATTATGCCATGCCATGCCTTAGGAAAATCACCTACCCTATAGCCTAAACCCAATCCATGTACACCTTCTTAAATTCAATTCAAATCCAAATTTTCTACCAAACCTCAAGCTCAATTCTAAATCCAAGTCCAAACTCAATTCCAAATGATTGAAACCCAAGATCAAATCCAAACTTGAACTCCTTCCCAAGCCCTTTAATCAACCTTCATGAACTTAGCCAAATTTCTATCCAATTCCATCCGAACTAAATTGATTTTCTTATAAATTAATTGCACCTTCAATTATCTTCTCAAATATAAATGAAATATAAATTTAATTAGCCAAAACCAAATCCAAAATCAAATCAAAACCCAATTTAAACCCTTTAATCCATTTCTTTGAACTTGGCCAAATCCCATCCAAATCAAGCCAAAATCAATGGATTTTCTCTTGAATCAATCATTCCTTCAATCATCTATCCAAATATAAATGAACTAGTCAAACCAAAATCAACCCAAGTCAAACCCAACCTATTTATTGACTTGAAATATTCAAATGAATCAAAACTCATTTGAATCCAAACCAATTGCAATTGAATTTATATATCAATCTCAAATCTATAAACTCAACTAAATCAAACTCAACCTAAAGTCAAGCCAACTAAATCTAATTGATTCACTTGACCCAAAATGGCCAATTTAACCTACATGAATCAAAATCCAATTCAATCCAAATCAAAGTGAATTAAGCCAATCCAAACTTAATGTCATGATTGTTGATCATGCTAGATGATCAATTGATTTAAATTGATCAAACCAAGTCAACCTAGCCCATTGACCAAGTCAACCCTTTAGCCTATATGAATCCAAACTAGCCAAATTGCAACCCAAGCCAAATCCAATGAAACTAATGATTCAGATCAACCAAAAATCAATATTTAAATATGACTTGACCTTCAATTGAGCAAAACCTAGCACAATTGTCCATGTTGACCCTAGTTAACCCAAATTGACATAAACAGTCAAATTAGACTAAACCCAAGTTAATTCCAAATTAAATCAAACCAAAGCATACAATCCTCTCCAAATAGTCATATGAACTTGACCTAATCCTTGGTTTAACCCAATTTGACAAATTGGTCAACCTAACCCATTTTGACCCTAGGTCAAATTAAGCCAAACCTAACCAAATGAACTCCAAATGACATAAAATTTGGTCCAACTCACTTTTGACTCATTTCAAATCTGCCCAAATCAAATTCAATATCAAATGACCACTCTACCCTTGGCTAAGGGTATCACATAAGATAAACACCCATGTAAATGGTCATTTCTCTTCCTTGGCCACTTGACACTCATCCATTGGTCCATAGGCTCCAAGGACACTATCCAACCTGACCTAAGAGATGGTTGGGTCAACCATGACTTATGGGGAGGTGAAATCACCTCACCTCCCCCATTGGAACACTTGGCATGAAGGACCTCCACCTACATTTTCTAGGACACCTAGTTGTCCTTCATAGAAGCCACCTCCCATGCCTTGCGCAACCAAATTAAACCACCTAAGGAAAATCCCAACCACCCCAAGCAAAGGATAGTCACTTGCAGCCAAAAATCACCCTGAATGAGGTGATTTTCGACCATTGCAAGGAGAAAAAAATATAGAGGTAAAAACTCTTTTTTACACACTCATTTCACTCTCCTAGAGCTTTCAAACAAACTAGCAACCATTCCCACTTGGTTTATGAGCAAAAACCATCAAAATCAAGTGGATTCTAGTGAAGAAGTGGTGGCCATTGGTGGATACATTATTCTAAAGTGAAGCAAGAGCTCAAACCCATTCTAAAGCTTCTTCTTGCACTAAAGAGCTCACTGATCATCCCCACCACCAAAAAATCATCCTTGGTGAGATAATTTTCAAAACCATAGCCTTAGGTTCTTTTGTTGTGATGGTTTTACTCAATTTTAAGAATTTCTTTTAGATTACCCTTGCATTTATTTTTATTTTATGTCATCCCCATGCATTTGGAGTGATTTTAGGTGAAGATTGCTGAAAAATTGAGCCTAAAATGAAGTTTTTCATTTAGTTTTTTCACAAGAATCATAAAAATCCTACACGAAATAGTGTTTTGTCTGCCTCTTCCACTAGATTACCCACTAGACATCTGATCTCCTATTCAGGGAGACAGATGGCTCAAATCGGATGCAACTCGATCGTGGATCATGTGGATCATGTGTATCAATCCGACCATCCAATCCATGATAATGGTCAATCCAATCCATGCATCCCTATTCGTGGTCCAATAAATGCTGACTCGTTAAGTAATAAATGGATTTTCTACTTTTAAAAATTAATTAAAACACCAAAACTTCAAAAAATTCATAGAAAATAAAATACTTAACTAAAAATTAAAAAAAATAAAGGCTCGTTGGATTTACTTTTTTCGAGAGGAATCCAATGAATCCAAAAGCCCCAAAATTTTCTAAATATTGTGAGTTTAATTTAAGAATTAGGGAAAATCAAATTTCATTAATTAAGCTAAAAAGACACATTAGATTGATTTGAAATTCTCAAAGATAAAAATTGAGTTTAAAAACTGCCTACCATAAAAAATTTTACTCAAAAGGATTTCTAGATTGGGAGATATAGCATTCTGAAGTTCAAATAGTTAAAATAAATTAATGGACTTTATAAAAATCATGGAAAATCATTTAAATCAGTTGAAACTTTGGAAATTTATAACAAATCATAGACAAATCATAAAAATGCAAGTATATATATATTTTTGAAGGTATTTTAGAGGAGATTTAATTAAAATTGATCCCAATTAATTTTGAGCAATAATTAAGGCTTAATTTAGGTTTAATTAAAAACTTAATTTGCTTAATTACTCTATAATTACCTAAGTAATTAATCCCAAACTTTTGAGGTTGATTAATGGGATGATCTCTCCTCCCATAATTTTCTTGGGATTTATTGCTTGGTTAATTAGAAATTGGTTATCTTAACCTTAATTACTTTTAATTAATTAAGCAATTAACTAATATTCTAAATAGAAATAAAAATCATTATTTAAGCTTGCTAATCATTGTGAAATAGTGAATGGGCATGGGGAATGAGATTGGGACATCTTTCCCAATCTTTTCCCTAAGTCTATTTCACTTGAATGGAAATTAATTAATTTGGGATTAATTGATGGTTTAATTCATTAATTAAATTGCTTAATTAATCAATTTGAAACTATGATCACATGGAATCTTAATCAATTCATCGATAGATCTTGGTGCTCAATATCCTAAAGACATTTAAGGAAATTATGGTTAACCCACATGTGTGAAAACCATGAAAGTACTTAATTAAGTTTCTTAGCTTAATTAATCATTAGTGAGCCAATTGCATTAGTCCTCTTTCATTTGGTTCATTGCTGATTTAATTTCCAATGTATGTACATATCATGTTGGATCATAATTACTTGGTTAATTAAATTAAGGCAACACAGGTAAGGGTTAATTAATTAATGGATTTAATGCATGGTACAACCTAATTAACCCATAAAATCAACTTAACTACTTTTCATTATAAAATCAAAAACATGGGAATGGGTTAGGATCAACAAACTTTCCCTCATTTCTTCAAACCAAATCAAATATGAAAGTGATAATTAAAAAGCCTTGGTTTCCTTCAAATGCTTTTATTTGATTTGATTGTCCTTAGGAATTAATTTAATTGAATGAAATCACATGTTTATGCTCATTCATTCCTTTCCAATCATGTTAAATGTTGTATGTCATTTGAAATCATACATTTATCTTTTCAAAATTAATTAAGTCAAATGGTTTTCCTTTATATTAAGCTTGCATGTGTTGATTTGATTTATAATATGTGTGGCTATTATCACTATTAAATCCAAATGTATTTTCCAAAGTTTATAAATGAATGGTTACATATGCTATGAATGCTAGTTATAAATACATAGGAGATGCATTTGATTATAGCTTAAATGTATGAAGTGAAGCTTTCCTTTTATTCATGTATTGATTTATGTAAGTGAGAATGTTAATGGGTATATATGACATCCCAAAAATGTATTGATTTATGTATTGCTTTAGTTAGCCCCAAGGAGGTCATTTGATTACCTCACTTCTCTGGTTTAACAATGGCATGTACTCCATTTGATTTCATTCTTATGTATTTCAATACTAGAATTGGATGAGGCTTTAATTCATATACATAAATGATTCAATCAAATTAAATATCATTTTTTGCATGATTTTAATTCTCCAAATTATGAATACATGTGTATGTATCTAAGAAAAGTGGTATATAGTTTGGACATCCTAGAAATATGAGCTTTAGCTAACCCTAAGGAGGTCATTTGATTACCTCACTTCCCAAGTTTAATAAAGGAATGTACTTGCTTATGTCTTTTATACATACTTGTGTGTATTTAATTAGAGAATGGTAATCCTTCCTTTTTATTAAAAATACATGCATTTGCAATTGTTCAAGTGATTGAATTAATTGATCATCTGATTTGGAGCTTTCTTTCTTATGTTCATGCATGTAAATTTACATATGGTTTGAATGTAATGGTATATACCGACATCCTAGAATATGAGGCTTTAGCTAAACCCAAGGAGGTCATTTGATTACTTCCTTGGTTAACAATGACATGTACCTATTTAATTTCATCCCTATGTATTTTTGCATAAGAATTTAGATAGAGCCTTAAATTAATATGATAAAATAATTCAATCATATGGGAAATATAAAGCTTCAAATGTACATACTCACATCCATCATTCAAGTGTGCTAAAAGATGTTGTATGTGTAGGTAAACTTAAGACTTAATCATATGCATGTTGATTGAAAGAATGATTTAGCATGTGTCATGTGATAGTATTTCAATTAGATTAATCTTAAGAAGTCTTTCACATTGAATAGAATTATTTAAAAAGAACCTAAACTTAGGATTAATCTAAAAGGTGTAATAAGCCATTCACTAAATAGAACTAAATCAAATTAACATGCTTTAGAATGTGGATTTAAGGTAGGGATGAAAAAGGCCAACGTCTTTTATTATCTTTACAACACTTAGTTTCTAAGTGTAGGTCATATGAAACAAAATAAAACACAAATTAAAACTTGCAAATCAATTAAAAAACTTGAAGTGAAATCACCCTTTAAGTTGAATCTTTCTACACTTAGAAAATCTTAACTCTAAAGCCTAGTTAGGACATACCACACAAGCCTTAATACACACACATTAGATTAAGTCACCACTTCTAGCCTTTTGTTAGGATGGTGCATGGTGTGATGTATGTTTTGTTTTGATGTATTATTTTAGACTGGATGTTAGAGTGTATGTTTCATAGATTGGATGGTAGGTTGTGATTAGCCTAATCATATTTTATGTAAGGGATTATGTTTAAGGGGCCGCTTAAAAATAAATATAAATGCTCTCTTTACAGGTTGCTTAAGCCCCTAAGCATAATCCAAGTTAGGACAGATGGGCTTGGTTACCCATGTGCGGTGAGTCCAAATTATAAATATAACTTCTTGGGTTGTATGTGTGTTTAGTTAACACTTGTCGTAGTTAGATTTACTTTTTTATTTTTAATGTACTTTTGTATTAGAAATTAGGATTAGTGCTATGTGGGGATAAGGATGAGCATTGGCTAGAAGGCTTTATCCTTAGAGGCCATGTGATGCCTTTGAAGTGGAGCAAACCAAATCAAAGAAGGAGGAAGATACATGAAGAGATGAACACTTGAAGAACCCCATAGCATTTATCATTTGTAAATTGCAAATTATTCTTTTATGTAAATAAGGGTAGAGCCCATTTTCTTTTTGTTGTATGCACCGATCGATCGGCCCATATTCTTTTGTATTACCAAAAAAAATTATTTGATGTTGTGTTTAAAGTGCACAATTAAGATGGCATACTTTTCTTAGTTTCTTTATATGTTTGATGTTTGAATGTGTGGCCTTGAATGCTATTATGCTCTTAGAAAAAAATTAGCCTTTCTACCTAACTACAACTAATAATAAAAGTATTAAACATTTCATAACCTTACATAAAGCCTAGGACATAAATCAAGATAATTAAAAGATTTAGCAACCACTTGGCTGAATGTCGAATGTCCAACAACATGCATATCATATTATTTCTCTCTTGAAAATAAGGGATTTCCATCCTTGCATGATAGGAGAATGCTTGACCTATGAGGGCATCCTTTGTGTTGGAAAACACCCCTTTCTTGCTGATTTAGCCAACAACCTTATTTCATCATGCATGTAGGCATCAAAAACCCAAAGCCTTTGTCAAAATGAAGTGTCAAAATAAATAAAATTTGTAAAGATTTTGCACTAGACTAAGTCATATGCTCATACCACTCATGCTCTAGTCTCTTAAGGAGTGGGTTTAAGGACTTTAGTTTCTTTTTAATTGAACAACCTAACTAATCTTGCAAATCATATGATCGACTTCATGGATTTAAAGGAAGGTGTGTTAGCTATGCCACACTAGATGATCATAAGTCCGTCAGCTTTTATCCTCTCTTATGGAGTTAAACCATATGCCCATTTTTGCTTAGATTTAGGTTGCACTTTGGTTTATGCTAAAGCTCCTAAATTTAGATCCAAGGTGTGTTTCTTTTGGGCTACAAGCATAAATCCTCACATCTTAGGCATCTCCACAATCTTGTATTATTGGATTACAAGTCCTAGCTTTCTAATGAAATGTCTTTAACAAAATTGATCTTCTCTTCAATTTCAAAATTATAAAGCCCAATTATAGGATAGGTTGAAATTCTCTCTAGGTTTCTAGTATCAAGAGCATTCCCTACTTGTTTCCTTTGGCTTTGATAATAAGTCTTCTCCTTGATTTTTCCCACTTGATTTTCCAATACTACTAATCCTCTAATAGTCTAGCCTTGAAATCTTTGGAGACTTTAATTGCTACTTTAATCAAGAGTATTCTTAAGGATTCACATCCCTTAGATGTAATTAACTATAGAGGCTTGCCTCCATGGGAACTTAATGAACTTAATATAAATGCTACTTTACTTTTTCATCTAAAGTAGGGAAAGATCTCTACATTCAAAGACCCATCATGCCTTAAGAGTCCTTATTAGGTGATTAGGTCCATTATAGAGTGATAATTTCTATCTTTCAAGATAGTGCATCTTTCCTTAATGTCATACCCGATCATTTCAATAAGTACCCCCTAAGATCAATGTGGTGTCCCACATCTCAAAAATAAACACCACACACACCAAGTTTTCTAAGACATGACTGACATAAAAAAAATGAATGCATAGAGCAAAATCAAAAATCTAGATAACTAATTGTCTCTATTATAAAGACACGCTCCATAAGCATCAGATTGGTCGTTTCTTCAATTTCTAGTTCCCATGAACCACCCCCTCTCAGTAGTGGATCCACTATCGTATCCCTGATCTCTCCCACCGCCATCACCATGACTGTAACCTCCGTCGCTCCTCCCGCCATAACCACCACGCCCACCACCTCCATATCCACCACTCTAGATCCCACCACCACTACAATAACCACCAGCCTCCACCTTCAGCCCACCACTAGATCTAGACTGAGCCTGGTTGATAGTGATTCTCCTGCCATCAAGGTTCTGCCCATTCTTAGGGTTTAGGTTTGGATTTAGGGTTTTTAGGTTTTAGGTTTTAGTTTTATTTTTAAATTTATATAATTACTTTAGGTTTAGGTTTAGGTTTTGGGGTTTAGAGTTTAGAGTTTAGGGTTAGGGTTTAGGGTTTAGGGTTTTAGGTTTTATGCTTTTAGGGATTAGGGTATAAGGTTAGGGTTTAAAGTTAAGGTATTAGGGTTTAGTGTTTAGGCTTTAGGTTTCAGGATTAGTTTAGGGTTTAGGGTTTTTGGTTTTATTATTTAGGGTTTAGGGTTTGGGGTTTAGGGTTTAAGGTTTAAGGTTTAAGGTTTAGGGTTTTAGGGTTTAGGGTTTAGGGTTTTTTTGGGGGGAAGTTAGCATTTTATTACCATTAATGGGAAAGATACAATGCCCTTAAAAGGGGTATTGCTCTAAAATTCTACTGCTCTTAGAGATACAAAAAACCTAAAGAGCTAAACCCCATCTAAGTACATTAGAAAAGAAAAGAAAAAAAGACCAAATAGCTAAAAAAGCATAAGAGAAAAGACAGAGTAAGACTAAAACAAATCTTGAAAATAGTAAAAGGATGAGTCAATAGCTCATGATTCCTTTGAGAAAGTAAGATAAGCAAGATCCACAACAACAGCACTTAGGTTGACTGAGTAACAACCATTCCCTCTATAAAGTTCCAACTTGTAAAAGAAATCTATAAAACACTACAAAGGCAAAAGTCATAGCTAAAAAGAATAAAAGCAATGAGAGAGAAAGGAGAGAGCTGATAATGAGAAGGCTTAGGCTCAATTAGGATCATCCTCAGGGAAACAACCCATTTGAGCATCCAAACGTCATAAAGAAGGGTTATAATCATATGTAATGCTTCCAACCAGAGAGAAGAGGTGAGTAACATCAAAGCCATCATAGTCAGCATACCTGATACAAGCAAACATCCAAGGCTAGCAATCCATAGAGCTCTAGATCATGCACCATTAAACAAAGAGAAACATGCCAACAACCAACTAGCAGCAAAACCACCAAAAAAAAATAATAGACTAATCACAATAACCTAGAGAGAGGCTAGAATAAAGTTAGAACACCAACAACAACCATTATCCAAATACCCATCCAAGCTCTAAACTTGGGAAAACTAGAACCAACCATCAAAAGCGGACCCATGCCAATTAATAGAGAAACAACCAAAAACCAAGATAGGAGCCCTAAAGATAAAGTCCCAACAAGTAGCAGTCACCAAGCCAAACTAGGGTGAGCAACCATAAATGACAAAATAGCTCAAAAATAAAACCATCAACTGAAGGAAACATAAGTTGTAGTATGTGCAAATCACCAATAAGATAAAATAACCACACAAAAGGGGCCAAAGGCAGCCACCGACCACCAAAAGGATCAACAAAGGTTTGGTCAACACAACAAAAGGCTCCAGCAAATTGTCCAAGAAGCAGGAAAAGACCAACAAGGAAAAAATCAACCAACCAAGATTCTAAGGACAACTAAAAGTCCTCTAACCAAACTAGTTAAGTAAAACAACCATAATGCAACCACCAGAGAACATCCCATCATAAGTAACCAACAAAGGAAGCATTCCCAATAGTCAAGGAAAAGTAGAAAACTAGCAAAGCACCACACAATAGAGGTCCAAAAGAAGCATAAAAAGGAACAACTGGTAGCTAGGACCAAAAACCAAACTTCCCCAATGATAAGGACTAACATGAAGCATAATAACAACATAAAATGTGCTACAAAAATGCACTCGGAGGCTAATCCTAGGAGAATAACCAAACACAAAATCAAGGAAAAAAAGGATCCAATAAAAAATAAGGAACTAGGAGGCAAGCCCCAAAAGTAGCCGGAAATTCTCCAAAGAAGGCCAGAATGGCAACAACCAATAGTTCCCACTAGAAAGGCCACCCATTCAACCATGAAAACCAACAAAAGTAATTGAGTTCAAGAGGAGAGCTAACAAACCAACCAATGCAGAAAATAGAATAAAGAGAAAACCATCTCATCCACTAGCACTAGTAAATGTAGAGAAGACAAAAACCAGCCATAAAAACCAAACCCACGGAAAGATAGTATCCACCGCAAACCAACAAAAGCAAAGGTCAAAAACATAACCCAAACTCAGCCAAAAGTGAAAATAAGTTTAGGGTTTAGGGTTTAAGGTTAGGTTTAGGATTTAGGGATTAGGGTTTAGTGTTTAGGATTTAGGGTTTAGGGTTTGAGGTTTAGGGTTTAGGGGAGTTTATGGTTTATGGTTTAGGGTTTAAGGTTGTAGGGGGGTTATAGTTTAGGGTTTATGGTTTAGGGGTAGTTTAGAGTTTAGGGTTTTGGGTTTAGGTAAGTTTAGGTTTAAGGCTTAGAGTTTAGGTTTTATGGGTTTTTAGGGTTTAGAGTTTAGGGTTTAGGGTTTAGGGTTTTAAGGTTTAGGGATTTTTTGGTTTAGGGTTTAGGGTTTAGGGTTTATGGTTTAGGGTTTATTTTAGGTTTAGGTTTTTTTTAAATTAAGTAAACTAGTAGGTTTAGGTTTATTTAGTTTATTTCATTTATTTTTTTATTTGTTTTAGTTTAGTTTTTTTTATTTAGGTTTATTTTTTATTTAGTTTAGTTTATTTATTTTAGGTTTATTTATTTTAGTTTAGGTTTATATTTTAGTTTATTTTTAAGTTTAGGTTTAGGTTTAGGTTTATTTTTTAGTTTAGTTTTATTTTTTTATTTTTTAGGTTTAGGTTTTATTTTTTTTTTTTAGGTTAAGGTTTAGGTTTTTTTTTTTTTTTTTTAGGTTTAGGTTTTAGGTTTTTATTTTAAGGTTTATTTTTAGCTTTTATTTTTTAGTTTGGGTTTAGGTTTATTTTTAGTTTATTTTATTGTATTTAGTTTAGGGTTTAGGTTTAGTTTATTTTAGGTTTAGGTTTTATTTATTTTTGTTTAGTTTATTTTAGCTTAGGTTTAGGTTTATTTTATTTTGTATATTTTAGGTTTAGGTTTTTTTTTTTAGTTTAGGATTTAGGTTTTATTTTTAAGTTTAGGTTTTTTATTTTTTTATTTTATTTTTTTTAAGTTTTTTTTTATTTTACGTTTAGTTTTTATTTTATTTAGATATTTTATTTTTATGTTTATTTTATTTTTTTAGTTTAGTTTAGGCTTTTATTAAGTTTATTTTAGTTTAGTTTTTATTTTTTATTTTAGGTTTAGGTTTAGGTTTTAGTTTAGGTTTTATTATATTTATTTTATTTTATTTAGGTTTAGGTTTTTTTATTTATTTTTTTAGGTTTTATTTAGTTTAGGTTTAGGTTTTTAGGTTTTTAGGGTTTAGGGTTTAGGGTTTGGGTTTAGGTTTTGGGTTTTGGTTTGGTTTAGGGTTGGTGTTTTTTGGGTTTAGGGTTTAGAGTTTTGGGTTTAGGGTTTAGGGATTAGGTTTTAGGTTTAGGGTTTAGGTTTTAGTTTAGGGTTTAGGATTTTATAATTTTTTTTTAACAGAGAATAAATTCATATTCAACATTTCTTCTTTTCAATTTCTTCAACCAAGTAACATACCATGTTTTCTAAGACACAAGCAATAACATAGATAAAAAATGAGCACGCGTAGAGAAAATCAAAAACCCTAGATAACTAAAATCATATCCACTGTAAAGACATAGTTCCATAAGCAGTAGATCTGATCGGCCATTCTTCAATTTCTCTAGTTCCCATCAGAACTACCCTAGCTTCTCGAGTTGCAGGATCCACCATCATATCCCAGATCTCTCCCTCTGCCACCACCATGGTTGTAACCTCCGGCTCCTCCCACCTCCATAACCACCACTTTGTGACCACCACCTCCATATCCACCACACTCCAATCCCCCCACCACCTCTCTGATGCCTTCACCTCACCTTCGCCTTGCCACAGATCTAAGGAGCCTAGTTGAGTGATGTTTCCGCCAAGGTTTTGCCCATTCTTAGGGTTTAGGTTTATTAGGTTTTAGGGTTTAGGTTTATTTTTTAATTTATTTAGTTACTTTAGGTTTAGGTTTATGGTTAGGGTTAGGGTTTATGCTTTGCTTGGGACACCATGGATACATGAGAATAACATAGTTCCATCCTCTCTACATCAATGTATGAAGTTCATGAGAGGTGGGATCGTCTACTGTGTCAAAGGAGATCTCAAGCCATTTATAGTTCACGATGTCGCCATATATGAGGATGTGGCTTACTACCTCCCTCAAAATCAACAAGTCTATTCTTGAACTTGGCCAAAGTTTTAAATAAATAAAAGAAAGAAAGAGAAAAATAAGAAAAAAGAAAAGAAGAAAAGAAAATAAAAAAGGGCGAAAATAGACTTGGAGGGAAGAGCGACATTTGATTCCACCCACAGTTCATTACTCCATTTTGAACATATGGGTAGGACTACCTAACCTCCATCAGAGGAAGAGGCGGTTTAGAGGTCCAGTGGAAAACCTTGGCCACCCAATAAAAGATATGTCCCAGCTACTAGGAGTACACCTACTATCCATATAGACTTAGAATCTCATTCATAAGATGAGTCTTATATGGTTAGCATAGACTCTTCTTGTAGTAGATTCCCTTGGAGTTGACACTTAGCGGATAGCGATGAAGGCAGCTCCAGAAAGCAAAAAAGTGTATCCAAGCATAAAGTTATCTCTAATCCATTATAAACAGTCGAATCTAAAGAAGCTTAGTCCTATCCATATACTTAGAATTCATTCATAGATGAGTTATAGTAGATCCCAAGTAGATTGAGTTGAACTTGATTATTTATAAATTTATAAGTCATATGAAGTTAATGTATTATATAGATTTAGAAAGAATTACTTGTGTGAAGATATCAATTATATAGAATATGAAAAAAATTACAAAGATAATGAAAAACGTGATGAAAGTCAATAATGATGATATTATGGAAGAATATGCATAGATCGATGATTATACGATGAGTGATGATGATTATTGCAATCATCCAATCATTTGAAATCATATTTTCAAATCATATTAACTCATGAGGAGTTATGCTTAGAAACATCGATGATCCAAAGATTTTGAAGTCAAAGATGCACCAGAGTTTGAAGGGAGATCAAGTCAACCATCTGAGCTCAAGAAATCAACTTAGGAACAAGAAGATCCACGACATCAGTTCTTTATTGAATGAAATTGAAACCAATGACTTAGTTAGGCTATTGGCGAGTTTAAGGACACTTTACATGGAGTTATGAAGAGATGCCTCGATTGGCTCCGACATAGCGGTCCATAAACTAGTAATGCCTACTAACCCTATCAAGCAAGCTCTTAGATGCATGCAATTAGACATAGAAAAATAGGTCTTTTCTGAAGTCAAGATCGATGTTGGCTTCATCAGAAGAAAAATACCCTACCTGGTTAGCTAGCATCATCCCAATTAAGAAAAAGATTGGTCAAATTAACATATGCATCAATTTTAGGGATTTAAATAAGGCATGTACAAAAGATGAATTTTTACTACCAATCCTAGAGTTGATGGTGTACATTTCCTCATCTCATGCAGTCTTCTCTTTCATGGATGGCTCATCTGGATATAACCAAATAAAGATGGCCCCTGAAGATGAAAGAAACAGTGCTTTCAGAACTCCGATTAGAATCAATTATTATAAGGTCATGCCTTTTAACCTTAAAAATGCTGGTGCTACATACCAGCAGGCTATGACTTGAATCTTCATCGAACTCATTCATCATCAAGTCAAGTGCTATGTATGTATGATCTCATGGTCAAAGTAAGAAAAGGAAGACCATCTCTTTGACTTGAGAGTTTTTGAATAGTTAAGATATTTCCTCAAAATAAAATGAACACCAGTGTGTGCATTCAAGTAGCATCGGGAAATTCCTTGGGTTTGTTGCGACACCATGGAATCAAATTGATCCAGAAGATCAAAATATTAGAAATGCCACCCCCTAAAAGTTTAACTCAACTCAGATCATTCCAAGGGCGGTTGGCATATCTAAGATGCTTTATATGCAACCTATCAGGAAGAAGTCAGCCATTCTCAGTACTTGTCAAAAAGGACACCAAGTTCAAGTGGGATGATAAGTGTGAGCATTCCTTTGAAGACATCAAGCATTACTTGATGACGTTGATGGTTCTAGTAGCCCTTATCTCGAGCAAGCCACTCATACTTTACACTACTACGTTAGATGACTCCCTTGGTGCTTTGTTGGCCAAAGCCAATGACAAAGGGAAGGAAGATGCACTCTACTTTTAGCCTTCATCTAATCCCTCGAGGCTAATTATCCACCCGAAGCATTTCCTAGCTTTAATCTTTACATCCCAAAAGCTATAACACCACATGATTTCTTATAAGGAAAACTTGATCTCTAGGATAAATCCACTACAATATCTCATGACATGGCCGATGTTATCCAGATGGTTGGCACAATGGTCCATGATCCTCTCGTAGTTTGACATTTCCTTCATACCCCTCTTTGGTGGAAAAAGACAAGCTAGCAGATTTCCTAGCTTCGACTCTTTGCTTAGTGATGATCACCCGATGAACAAATCATAACTTAAGGGATACTAGAATTCACTACTAGGAGATGTAATTTGATTTGCACTTCCTCTCAAAGAGGAGAAGAACCACAATCTACTATTTCATGAAAGGTAGGGGTAGGAATAATTCTCTTAACTACGATGTGATGAGATTCTCATATCATCTGTCCAATCCTTGCACCAACAATGAAGCCAAATATGAGTCTCGATTTGATGGAGTTATTACTCTAAGCATCTAGAACATCAACATCTTGAGATTCTTAGCTTGTTATCAACCAAATTATTGGGTCCTAAGGTTATAAAACCCATGCTCCATCACTACCAGTACAACATTAAGTTGTTGGCCCCAATCATAGAGGTTATCATTTATAAGATTCCTCAAGAGAGAATGCCATGTAGTATGCTTTAGCCAAGCTTGCCAAGGAGTTGGCATGTCCAAAGGATGAGTCCATCAATAAAGGTCCAAAATAGACAAGTCTTATCCCTTGATATTGAACTCATAAAATACTCTCTTGAAGGGGAGGTTGCCATTGCTAAGAACGATGAGGAGTTAGATTAGAGGAAATAATTCATGGATTACCCAAATAAAGGCAAACTACCTCAAGAGAAGTCCCAAGCTCGGATGAAGAAACTTTCTATGCTCTTGTGGATGGTGTCTTGTACCCATGGACTTTTCATAATATGTGGTTATGTTGTTTAGACAAGCATGAAGCCCATAAGATCTGGCGGTACACTCAAGATTATGTGGAAAATCTAGAAGAAGATGAAAGCCAAGTTCAAGAGACTAGGATACTACTGGCCGTCGATGATCAAAGATTGCATGGATATGGCTAGGCGATGCCAACAATGTCAAATACACGGTGTGGTACTACACCAACCACCCAACATTCTACATCCTTCATTGGCCTCATGGCCATTCGAGTGTTGGGGTACTGACATAGTGGGTCTGATTGATCCTCCTTCTTCCAAGGGTCATTGGTTCATCTTAGGTGCTACTAATTATTTTCCTAATGGGAGAAGGTGATTCCACTTAGAGAGGTGACAACTCAGCATGTGTTCTAATTTTTTTGGGACTGTATCATATATAGGCTCGGAGTGCCTCGATGAATTATATCTGATAATGGTATTACATTCAAGAACAGATCAACAACTTTGCGGAGACATAACATAGAATGGAGATATTCTACCATCAACTACGAGGGAAAATGACTAAGTAGAAGCCTTCAATAAAACTCTCATCTAAATCTTACACTTAACAATAATAGCGATAGTGGCATGGGCATAGTTGGCCTTGTTGTGGGCCTACCACACATATAGAACTCCAACTCTACTCTTTCTCCTTAGTGTATGGGTCTAAGGCTGTTCTACCATTAGAAGTCCAACTCCCATCACTAAGGATAGTTGTGGTAGCAAGATCACAACGAAGTGCCAAGTTACGATTAGAAGAGCTCAAAGGTTTGGAGGAGAGATGCGCCAAAACCTTGAGTTGTACAAAGCTAAAATGATTCAAGCTCACAACAAGTTGGTCCATTCTAGAGCTTTTCAAGTAGGAGAGCTTATTTTTGTTCTAAGGAGACGATTGTTGTCATGTATGATGGGAGGCAAGTTTGAACCCACTTGGGAAGGCCCTTTTCCATAGAAGGCCTACTGGGAGGATCTAATCAGCTTATTAATCACAAGGGAGAGAGCCCACTGCTTCCAATCAATGAGCTCTGCTTAAAGAAATAATATAAATTATGTTTGAAAGTAATTATGATAAATGAAAATTTCATTTCAAATTCAATCTCTTCATTGTTGAAAGTATTCTTGTTTGTGAATCCATGATGTCTTTAGGGTAGGTGTAAGGAACCGGCATCCTATCCTTCATCGACAACACAAATACAAACTACATATAAACAAACACATATATTTTATCTCACTCACGGTTGAGATAACACTCCCAACGACACTCACTCAATGGCTCTAGGGATGAGGCGGTGCTACCTTAGTGTGTCACCCTAGTGGTCTTCTTGCTTTGGATGATGTAAGTCTACTATGCTTTCCTTCCTTACTATGCCACTACACAATGATGAGCACTTTGTTAGTTTGGTAGGCTTTACTACATGGCTGGTAATCTACCTCATGTTGGCTTTATTTAAGTGGATGTGAGTGCCTTTCACTTTCTCCTTGGATTAGCCTTCATGCACTGACTAGGTTGAGTATATTTGAGGTTTAGGATAAGTCCCCTAGTGGCTCCTTCCCTCCTTAGTGCTTCATGTATGGGTCAAGTCCTTCCTGGGGTTTCCCAAGCCACGTGGATAGATCTGTCCAATGACATACTATCCTAATGATGGTTACGCTAAAAATTTGATAGCTACTGCTTTCTTTCCAGATTAATTATTTCACACCGATGAGCACCTTAGGTTGTTTGGTTCTAACTATGCTGACGGATACACTACTCACGTTGATGGATCCACCTTAGGTTGGTTGGTTCTCACACCTTCGGATACACCACTCATCAAAAATGTAAGTTTGCTATGCTTTCTCCTTGAGTTGGCCACCGTACACTTATAAGCTTTCTTTTTAGGGCTTAGGATGCACCTAATGCCCCTGCAGCACCTCCCTATGGGCAGTGTATTTGGATCACATCCTTTGACCCATTTAGACAACTTCGGGTTACTATTAGATTGACGGTTCCCCTTTCCAACCACCCCGTGGTTGGAGAATCCATCCTATAGATTGTTTAGTCGATAAATTTGAGATAGGTCAAGGGACATAGCCCCTTCTCATGTGGTCCCTCACAATAGGGTCCATGCATATAAACAAAATATATATTCACTTATGGATTGGGAGGACACCCTTAGTGGTACCTTCTCCCAAGAAAACATCTTACTTTTAGGGCAGTGTCAGCAAAACTCCCTATTGGAATTACTTGACTACTCTTGAGTTGATATAAGTCCCCAACTGCATTCACTAAGTAGTCACCCCTAAGTCGGTTTATTTTGTGGTAGTCACCCTGGTTGTGCCTTACTTTTTAGCAGATTTTTCTATGCCTTCTTCTAGCATAGCAACATCAAAAGGCAACCCCTTAAGTTGGCTAGCTCTACCCCACCACCTAGACTATCCCTTTGGATTTATAAATGAGATAGGTCCATATAGCCCCTTCTGGGTCCATCGCACCACATGGTCTATAAATTGAATTTATCAAATTTGACTGAGCGCACATCCCCAGTCAATATTCCATCAATTCAAAATCAAACTAAACCAAACAAACCATATCAAATCACATGAATTTAAGATAAAATTAATCCTGACTACTTTTGAGTTGACATAAGTCCTTAGCCATTCACTCATCGCCTAGGTCGTTCAATTTGTGCCTCCAAGTCACCCCAGCTTGTTCCTCACTTTAGAAGATGTAATTCTGCTTCCTTCAAGCATGCACACATCAAAAGGAAACCCTTAGGTTGGCTAGCTCTTCCGTAGACTATCCCTTTGGATTTGTAAACTGAGGTGTCAAGGATATAGCCCCTTCTCATTGGGTCCAGCAACCAAGGTCCATACATTAACTCTTAAAATTAAACCCAATCTTATTTTCCCTGGAGTTAAATCTCACCCTTCTCCCAATGGAGCCCCAAATCATATATAAACAAGTCAAGCAAATAAATCAAATTCAAAACCAACCTCCTAGTGGAGCCAAATTAAACTAACTCCCCTAGTAGAGTCTAAATCAAAGAAATCCAACCAAACACTTATCCCCAGTGGATACATCCCCAAACAAATCTATGAAATCAAACTCAAATCCCAATCCCCAGTGGATAGCCCGAACCTGCTTCCTAGTGGAAGGTTCATATACTTGATCCCCAGCGAACTAGAGCCCATATCTCCAGTAGATATGCCTCCACATCAATTAAAACAAAAAAATTAAAGTTGATTGATCTTAATCAGTGGATCTTCTTTCCATAAATCATATAATCAAATCAAATTCAAACCTTATCCCCAAATGATTTTCTTCTTCTATGCCCTCGATATAGACCTCATGTCATGTCTAATGCATGTGTGATCCCTACGGATCTCCTCCATGTCCTTGACATGGAATTCTTATCAAATCTTAGTTCTTCTCTTATGCACACCTTTAATACTTCAACCAAAAGCCTAATAATTTATTCATTCAAATTACATCATCTTAACATTGTAATCAACATTTTATGATTTATTTTCAACCTCAAACTAACTATACAATATCATGCTAAACATATTATAGTGTGATTTAACACACTATATTATATTATAATATATGATGTTATATTATAATTTTCTATAATATAATATATTGTCTAACATTACACCTCATTAGAATCACTTAAAAGGAACAAATAACAAAATTTTCTCAAAATATGAATAATGTTCATTTTGAATGTAAAATTGTTAGTTTTCTAGAAATGGTATAAAATAGCATAATTTTGGTGTTGCTTGGTGTGTGATTTTGGCCAAATTCCTCCATCTAAAACTTCAAATTAACATTTTTGCGAGTTTTGACCCAATGCATTATAACAAAAGTAAAACATACTAACATGTACAATAACATTTAGTAACACACCACTACATTCATATATATGTGAAGTTATATTATGTACATTATATTTTAATATGCATTCATATAATATATTATGTTACATTACACCTTAAAATGAATCACTTTAAGAAAAAATTTATAAAATTTGGTTGAAAATGAACATTTATTTTGAATGCAAAATTCCATTCTTTTATTAAATGACACACCATAGCACACCCCAATGATGTTCCCTAAAGCTTACCTTAAATTTGGCCAAATCCCATCATCTCACCTATAAATATATATTTTTATGAATTATACCGAACAAACTCTACTACATCATACTATAACAAACTAAAATAGGCTAAACAACAAGTAGTAATACACAATAGTATGCTTATAATGCATGATGCTACACTATGTTATGGCATCCTATATTATAATACACTATAAAATATTACATTATATTATATAGCATATCACATCACAAGAGATTGCTTAAGATAAAAAAATCATAAAATTAGTTTAAATAATAAAAACTATATATTTTAGTCATATCACTTACATATTTTAAATTGAAACAATATATTATGATACCATGCTCTACCTATTATGAATTTGGCCAAATTCTACCATTTTTAAAGTCTAAATCAACATTTTTATAAATAATGCTAGTGTAGGCTCGGCTGCATGATTATAAAATACTAAAAGAATTTAAAATTCATAGAAAAATATGTTATGATATATGATGCTATACTATGCTACAACATATAATATTTATTTTGAACATAAAATCTTACTTTTTAGACTACAAGTGGCGTAGCACACCTTTGGTACTACAACCTAATTCCCACTTCAAATTTAACAAATTTCATCATTTGATTTATTAAATCAATATTTTATGATTTATATTAATATAGACTATAAGGCATAATACCATAATATACTAAAACATTTCAAAACATCTTATAACATCCAAAACACATCACATGCTCAAATATATGATGCTACATTATATTATAATATATGGTATTATAATATGATTTAGGTATTCAAATCTCTAATAGTCAAGGGAAAGTCTCTTGAAAACATTTTCTTTAACTACCATAAATATGTTAGGATTAGGTCATTCTTTAGATCTTCTCCTAATGACATCTTTATTCAAGGTTTAGGGTTTGGGTTAGTTTAGGTTAGTTTAGGGTGGTGGGGTTTAGGGTTTAGGTTGGTTTGGGTTTAGGTTTAGGTGGGGTTTAGGGCTTAGGTTTAGGGTTTAGGGTAGTTTAGGTTGTGGTGTGGTTTAGTTTAGGTTTAGGTTTGGGGTTTAGGGTTTGTATTTAGGGTTTAGGTTTAGGGTTTAGGTTTAGTTTTAGGGTTGGGTTTGGTAGGGTTTAGGTTTAGGTTTTAAGTTTAGGGTTTAAGTTTAAGTTTTAGGTTTTAGGTTTAGGTTTTTTAGAGAACAAATTAGATTCAACATTTCTTCTTTCAATTTCATCAACAAAGTAGCACACCAAGTTTTATAAGACAGTGATGACATAGATAAAAAAATGAGCACCCATAAAATAAATCAAAACCCTAGATAAGTAGAATCATCTTTCTATAAAGACACAATTCCATAAGCGTAGTCGTGACCATTCTTCCTCAGTTCCCATCGAACTACCCCCGCCTCGAGTAGTGGGATTGCCATCATATCCCTAATCTCTTCCTCTACCCACCACCACAGTAACCTATGTTGGTCCTCCCACCTCCATAACCACCACCGCTCTGACCACCACCTCCATATCAACCAGGACCTCTAGATCCCCCACCACTACTATGATAACCGTCGCCTCCACCTTCGCCTCCACCGCCAGATCTAGACTGAGCCTAGTTGACAGTGATGTTCTTACCATCAAGGTTCTACCCATTCTTAGGGTTTAGGGTTAGTTTAGGGTTTAGTTAGTTTATTAGCTTTAGGGGTTTTAGCTTGGGTTTAGGGTTTAGGGTTTAGGTTTTAGGTTTAGGGTTTAGGGTTTATGGTTTAGGTTTAGGAGTGAGTTGTTTAGGGTTGTGGTAGGTTTTTTTAGGGTTTAGGGTTTTTTTTTTAAAGTTAAATCAAGTTTAGGTTTATTTAGTGTATTTTTATTTATTTAGTTTATTTTATTTTTTATTTTATTTAGGTTTATTTTTTTTTATTTATTTTATTTATTTATTTTAGTTTAGTTTTTTATTTTTTTTTAGGTTTAGGTATTTTTTTAGTTTATTTTATTTTATTTTTAGGTTTTTATTTATTTTATTTTTAGGTTTAGGTTTATTATTATTTTATTTTTTTTAGGTTTTATTTATTTAGTTTAAGCTTTATTTTTAGTTTATTTTATTTATTTTAGTTTATTTAGGTTTAGGGTTTTAGGTTTAGATTTTCTTTATTTAAGTTTATTTTAGTTTAGGTTTAGGTTTACTTTATTTTATTTATTTTTTTTATTTTGGTTTTTTAGTTTAGAGTTTAGTTTTATTTTAGGTTTATTTTTTAGGTTTAGTTTTGATTTAGTTTTACCATTTTATTTTAAGTTTATTTTATTTACATTTAGTTATTTTATTTTATCTATGGGTTTAGGTTAGGGCCCAGTGGTCAGTAGTGGGCCTGTGGTTGGCCTGGGGCCTTTAGGGTCAGGCTCAGATTTAGGTTTAGGGCTCAGGTTTAGGAGGTCAGGAGGAAGGGTGTGGCCCAGTTAGGGTGGCCCAGTTATTTGTGGGTTGGCTCAGGTTTATGATAGTTTAAGGAGTGTGGCCAGCCCAGGAAGGTTTAGGGGCTCAGTGGTAGTATGGCCTGGTGGCCTAGGGAGCCCAGGAGTGGGTTTAGTGAGGGTTTAGATAGTGATAGTTTAGAGTTTTAGTTTGGGCCTGGGCCCAGGGTTTATAGTGAGGGTTTAGGGTTTATGGTTTTTAGGTTTAGAAACAGTGTGGGAGAGGTTTAGGTTTTTTAAGGTTTTAGATTTGTGGTTTTGGGGTTTATTTTAGGTTTAGTTTTAAAAAAATTTAAACTCAGTAAGGTTTATTTAGTTTATTTTTATTTATTTATTTTATATTTTATTTTTATTTAAGTTTATTTTTTTATTTTTATTTTAGTTTAGTTCATTTTAGTTTAGTTATTTTAGTTTTTATTTTTTAGCTTAGTTTTTTTTTTTTAGGTTTAGTTTAGGTTTTTATTTTATTTTTTAGGTTTAGGTTTTATTTTATTTTAGGTTTATTTTTTAGGTTTATTTTTAGTTTAGGTTTATTTTAGTTTTATTTTATTTAGTTTAGTTTAGGTTTAGTTTTATGTTTTATTTATCTTAGTTTAGTTTATTTTAGTTTAGGTTTAGGTTTATTTTATTTTGTTTATTTTAGGTTTAATTTTTTTTAGTTTAGTTTTAGGTTTTTTTATTTATTTTTAGGTTTTATTTTAGGTTTATTTTAGGTTTAGGTTTTATTTAGTTTTATTTAAGGTTTATTTTATTTTATTTTAGGTTTAATTTTGTTATATTTAGGTTTTTATTTTTTTAGTTTAGTTTAGGTTTTATTTATTTTATTTTAGCTTAGTTTTATTTTTTTATTTTATTTTCTTTTAGGTTTAGGTTTTATTTTATTTTATTTTATTTATTTTATTTTGGTTTAGGTTTTTATTTATTTTATTTTTAGGTTTTAGTTTAGGTTTAGGTTTAGGTCTAGCTTTTTAGGGTTTAGCTTAGTTTAGGGTTTAGGGTTTGGTTTTGGTTTATGGTTTAGGGTTTTAAGGAAACCCACAAAGGGAGAATTTTATTGCCACAAAGAAAGGAGTACAAGGTCCTTAAGAGGGAATAATTCCATTTACATTTAGCTTGAGAAAATAATATCTAATACAGCAAAAGCAAGGAAACTAAATAAAAGCAATAAAAGACCAAAAAACAAATAAGAAATAGCACAGGAAACAGGACGATCAGCCAAAGCCCACTACTAGAGTCAGAAGTCTTTTGAGAATTGCACAATCCACATCAAGGATCCAAAACAGAGAACATGTAAAAGAATCCTGCAAGCAACTAGAAATAGTAATTAGCACAAAGAGAAAATCAAGCTTTAGATAATAAAAGAGCAATATAAGAGAAAATTTCTAATAAGGCTCGTGCATAGTCTGATCTTCGGGCAACCACAAATGTGAGCATCCGACTTCAAAAGAAGGGTTACACATATGTGCTACCAAAAAGATAATCAAAATCATCCCACCATCACTTACATCGAGGCAATCCTCCAAAGAGTGAAAGTCAACAATTTCTAGTACTGCAGACAAGCAGCAATAGAAAAGTCGGCCCACAAAACACCCAGCTGACTAAAGGCCACCAAGCCCGAAAGGAAGTTGCATAAACAAAACCACCACAGTAGAAATGATGAGCAACTGCAAAGATATCACTCAGAAAACAAACCCCCCATGGATAGGAACCAAACCCACTAGAGTCACCAGACAACCACAAGCAACAACCCAAGACCAAAATAGTAACTACAACTAGCACCAAGAAACCAACAATTCCAAACCAGATTAAAGGTCAAGGCCAACACTAATAAAGAACCACCAATCCAACCGCATGAGAGGCAAGAAATAAAAAGGTAGTTGCCAAACCTCCATCAAAAATAGAAAGATAGCCACAAGAAAACAACATCACCCAACCACCATAAGGCCAAAACCAAAATAATGAAAAGACACTAAAAGGTCAACCCAAGAAGCTAACAATAGATCAAAAAGAAAACCAAAAACAAAACCAACCAAACCAACCAAAGACAACCAAACCAAAACCACAAGACCAACCATCCAATTAACAAAGTATTAGATGAGCCAACTTTGATAAGGAAACAACCAGTCCAAAAGGGAGGCAATCCCAAAATAGGGAAATACAAGCATAGTGACAACCAATAAGAAGCCACCCAAAATAACCAAGAAACAAATGGTGATCACCCAATCGTAAAAAAAAGCCATAGCTCAGAGGACCACCCAACCAAAAAAGCCAATAGAGTGAGTGGTAAGGAAAATAGGCCAAGGCCTCATCCAGACATAAAAACCACCAAAAGCCCCAGCAAAAACTCAAGAGTGAAAAGATCGACAACAACCATCAAATAATAGCCACCCAAGATAGCCATGTAGAGGGTAGTAGCAAACAATAGAACCCACCAGGCCCAGAAATAGCTATAGAAAAGCATCCCTATGTAAGGAAACAACCACCCAAAACTAGAGGCAAAACCAAGACCAATTAAGTGAGGGAAAAAGCCAAAAGCACGTAAAGGCATAACCCAAAA